>JAQGBU010002139.1:0-10441 GCA_034698605.1 Isotoma decorata | reverse complement strand
AAAGTGTACTGTTGTTGGTCTGTAGTACGCATTGTTAAAAGATTACTAAAAGCCAAAGTAAACAACATGTTTTGGCAGGAATACTCCCCCATAAGAGACGTCAATCCAGCAACAATACCATGTTAACATAAACAGGCTAGCCCTATAATCCATGTATTTTCAAACATTGTGCATTGGAGGGTTTAAAGACTCCGACAGTGACAGTGTAATGGTTTTTTTGGCGGATGCCAAGGGGAGTACGCCGTACTCTTTATGCTAAGGTGCTAGTTAAATATACATTTTCCCCTGCTTGGCTGCATCAATATTGAGTTTTGTCCGTAAGCCACACCTAACCCTACATTACTTGAGCTGTTCGGACAGTCCCCTCCTAGTTCAGAATGTGACAGGTCTGATTTGGACAAAACTCGTCCAAAATCTAAACGCGTACGTAAAGGATGTGAAAAGTCTCAAAGATTAAATACTAAGTCCTTGCCTAAGAAAAAGTCATCCAAAAGAAAGGTTTCTGATGAAAAGTAAAAGCTCCAGTTTAAAATAAAGAAAATAGAGAAAAAAAATGTAAAAACGGAAGAACATGAAGCAAAACTATGCCATATACATTATAATAAAGTGGAATATGACCGAAAACTGAAAAAGCCCGTATCACTACATCAGTTGAAAAACGATAAAATTAGTGTATGCAACACAATAAAGCAGGAGGGATACAAACCTCCGAAAGCCTTGGGATTTAATGCCGTCCAAAATAAGACGGTACTCTACCACAAAGATGAAACAACTCCTCAAACAATAACAGTGAAGACGCCCCTTGTTTATAAACTCAAATCTACATTTTTAAGTACAGAGACACCCTCAAATGTTTTAAAGCCTCCCCATGGGACACCCCAAAATACTTTTGGTCAACTCGATTCCCGCAGAACACCCTCAACTACTTTTCGGACTCCCCACACATTACCCCAAACTAATTCACGGACTCCCCAAACTAATTCAAGGACTCCCCAAACTAATTCAAGGGCTCCCCAAACTAATTCACGGACTCCCCAAACTAATTCAAGGACTCCCCAAACTAATTCAAGGACTCCCCAAACTAATTCAAGGACTCCCCAAACTAATTCAAGGACTCCGCAAAATACTTATCGTCATCCCCACCCCCACAGAACACCCACAACTACTTCTAGGACTCCCCACGGAACACCTTAAAATGCTTACAGTCTGCCCCAGTGAACACCCCAAACTAATTCAAGGACTACCCAAAATACTTATAGTCTACCCCACGGAACACCGCAAACTAATTTAAGGACTCCCCGTGGGAAAAAATACATAATGGTGTAAAAGCAGAAATTCCTCTGGTTTCAAAAATATTAGATCTAATTAAGTTCTCATCAAGTATTTGCATAAAATGCAGCTGACTTAAATCTTGGTTAAATTAATAATTAATCTTTTCATTGTATTGTGGTTTAAAATTTGAAAATATATTTTTTTGTAAAATCTCACTGAACATTGTAGGTTATAAAATACGTTAAACTTTTTCGTCTGGAAAAATGTACGCTTTTCTTAGTATTGTTGAAATGAATTATGGACCAATGTATACTTAAATTATTTTTGTAAAGAACCAAACAACACAGTTTGGCAGAGAGATTTTGTTATAACTGAATAAAAAAATACTCAAGAAGCCAAAGTCTTACTCTAATATGATTTAATTACCTACACTTTTAATTACTTTCATGTGCAAATTCATTCAGCCGGAACCTTGGCCTCAAACCCATTTACAAAATGACATTACATTAAAAATACGAATTTACAGACGTTAACTTGTTATAAAGCCCCCGCGCATGGAAGTCTAATCTGTCACATGAATTGAACTGCTTACATTATGAGAAAATTTGAATCAGGACTTCAACATTCGGAAACAAAAAGTTTATGTATTTTTGTGTAAATGTCATTCTGAAGAATGGATCCAGGAGTATTCATCTCCCACATTTTATCCTATCGTAATTGATAATTTCGCGTTATAATTACTAAACCATAAAGACAATGAAGTCGTGGTAAAAAGCTATCTGTATGGGTGAACATTGGTTAGCTACCGTCTTTATCGGATTAGCAACCCCCACTAAATAACTCCCCCGGGTCTACACTATGTTTTACATATTAACTACCCCCCCGAAATAACCCCCCCCCTCCAAAAAAAAAATACATTCTGTGTTACGATAAAGGTTTCTTCGTATTTCAGTAGATTTTTAAGCTTATTTTTTTGTACTTTAAAAATAAAGTAAGAACATTTCAAAACGAATGTCTATTTTTCATGTTTTTGGATTTTCATGTTTCAGACAAAATAAAGCTAAATAACATCAAAATATTTTTCAATATTTTAAATATTCGATGAAATACGCCAATATAAACATTTAAGTAAATATTTCGACTATATAATTTTTTAAAAATCAGTTTTTGAGTACAAATTCCAAAATTTTTCATGTAAATTTGAAAATTTGAAAGAGACTCATAAAAATTCTAGATGTTGACTGAGTGAAAAATTGATTTCAAACATTAACTCCCCCCCGGAATAATCCCCCTCCCCGGAATACAACAACTCCCTTTTTGAAGGGTTGAAACAATAACCCCCCCGGTGGTTCTAATCCGATAAATACGGTAAATTGTGAAAGGTAAACATAACCCGTGGTACACGCAAAACTGGCTAAGTTGAGAAAAAAGAGACTCGCTTAAATTAATTGCTAAAATTACAGGTTTTTGTAGTGATTGGAAAAATTATCTGTAGTCCCGTGACCACTAAAATTTCAATCTAAATAATGCAAAAAAACTATATTTCAAACATAATTCGAAGAATCTGCAAATTTTCAATCTATGTGGGATACAGCGAATGAATCACTGCAATACCGGATAAAAAAAGCTCAACATGTAACAAAATTACTAGTTCCTGATTGCAATGTATACACAGAAAATGTTAATGAAATTCATGACATTTTAGCATCGGAATTTATTGTACAGCAGGATAATTTGGCTACTGAACACACTAATATTAATAGAAAAATCGAAGAGTATCATAATAATTATAAATATGAAGAAACAAATGTTTTGTAAAGAGATGGAGAGATAGTTGTATCGTAGTGTGAGGTAGAGACAGCCATTTCGCAAATTGCAAATAAAAGTTGTGGGCGAAATGTCTTTGTTCCACTTAAAGTCATTAAGACTCTTAAAAACACATTTAGTTTAAAAATATCAGCGTTGTTTACAATTTTTTGCACAAACTTTATAATACCCCATTGTTTTAAAGCAGCTATTGTTACACCTCTTTACAAATGAAAAGGTTTCAAATTTCATGCATGCAATTTCAGACCGATAAGCGGGTTAAATGTATAATGTAAGATTTTTGAGAGAATTTTGTATGATAGAATACAACTTCGGATTGATTCCAATTTATGTGCAAATCAGCATGCTTACAGAAAGGGCAAGTCGTGTCACACGACACTGTCAGCGTTTTCGCAATATTTAAATAGTGTTATAGATGATCCAAAAATGAAGGCAGGGGATCTATTTTATAGATTTACGTAAAGTGTTAACGTCAATTTACTGATTCAAAAACTCATGAAAAATTTTAACCTTGAGCCCGAATATGTGTCACTCTTAAATGATGTTCTACGGAATAGAGTGTTTAAATTAAAAAATTCGGATAAGTATTACGCTGTACCATCTATTGCTCAAGGTTCAGCCCTAAGTTCTATTTTGTTCTGTGTGTTCATAAATGATGTGTGTGAAGTCATTAAAATTCTTTATCTTTTATACACAGATGACTTAGTTATTTTTAATTCATCAGAGGACTCACACAAAATTGTTAAAACGCTCGAATTAGCACTAGTTAATGTTCAGGAGTGGTGTACCAAAAATCTGGTTACAATTAATTTTAGTAAAACAGAATTTATGTTATTTTATAAAATAGGAGGCAACTCTATAAAAGATGTTCCTACAATGCGTATAAATGATAATATTATAAAGAGAGTACTTTATAATATAGAATAAAGAGAGTATGAATATAAGTACTTCGCCTTACTAATGGACACCAATCTGAATTTAAACTTCAATTTAATTATGTTCTTGAAAAAACATAATAAACAGTAATAAGTTAAGTCTTTTATACGGTATTAAGAGGTACATTACAACAAATGTTTTAAAAGAAATGACGAATTCTTATGTACACTCTGTTGCCGATTATTGCTTGGACATATGGGGTATCCAAACCAATTTAATGTTAGATAAAATCCAAGATAAAGTTAACCGATTTTTAGTCAGTTTCTTTTTACCAGGTCTGTTTAAGAAATCAAAACGTCGTAATTTTAATTATGAAAATTTCCCATCCAAAATTGAAATACACGACCTACTTGGAAAATGTAATTTTTTTGCCATCCATGACCGTAGAGAGTTCTTGTTCGCCAAATTTATGTACAAAAAGTATAAATTGATTGAATTAGAAACCTATGTTATCACAAATATGGAAAAAACAATGCCTCGACTCTCCCAAATTAAGCATGTTTCATCAACTTTCCAAAATTCCATTATGTACAGAGGAATTAAACTTTGGAACAAATTTCCTCGGAAATGGGTTATTGATAAAATGGGTACAGCAACTTTCTTCGAGAATTTCAAACTGTCGTTTCTAAAAAACAAAAATAACTAGGACATTTATGTTAAAAATACATTATTCGTGCTATATGTTTTGAATATAAATTAATTTGTGTTCTAATTTTAGGTTTAAATTATCTGTAACATAATGTCACCGATTGAAAACCAAGTTATTTGTATTAACGTGCAAAATTTGATATAAGCTTTAAATAAAAGCAATCAAATCAAATCAAATTATCAAGTTATACTAAACCTTAGGGTTTTAAGCTTCGACTCAGGAGTTTTCCAGGAATAAAGCATAATATTTTCATTTGATTTTTTATACAGAATTAGACCTGTACTGTCATTGTCTTAATGTAACTATTTCTTGAGAAAAATAATAGAAGTTAAGTAGTTTTTTCTACTGTCCAACTTTAGTTAATGTACATTTAAATTCACATTTCTCTGGCTATCGAAGCTGCTGATTTAGCAATCTATGGTCTGGCCAATCTAGCAAATTTTCTGGTTGTTAAGTTTTGAAGGAAATTATGTCAAGTGGTTGGGCTCATGCATTCATTCCGTGTTTTTCAGTTTTATTAATGGTAAGTGGGTTGCAGTATATAGTACATTCTAGTAGATAAAGAAAAATTTACTTCACCTAAGAGTACACCACATTTCGTCATTTATCTTATTCGTTCGTCAACATACATTTTCAAACTTTTCCATTTTCTTCAAAATTTAAAGCATTGATTTTTACAAGCATTAAAAAATTATATAAATGCCCTCCCAGGACGGGTCTAATTTGTTTTTATGTCTAAAATCTTTTGAAGAAAAATGTTTTTGTGATTTTTTAGCAAAATATCCTTCATATGAAATTTGAACGTGATAAATAGACTGATTGTGATAAATAAATTATGTCAGGCTGTAATCTTAGAGTATTTATGGTCCTTTTTCATGCATTTCCTTAGTAATTTAGGATTACTTGGAATATTGTTAGGCCTTCCTGTGCTTATTCTTTTGCCTCAAAACAACCATAAACTACTGGACAAGCACAATGGTATAATCCCTGAATGCCCTTTGTACTTCTCGGAAATTAAGGGTAAGGCAAAATGTTCACAAAAGGTATACATTTGTCCCACTAATCCAGTTGAGATTTTATTTTTGAAATATTTAAGCTTAATGCTTTTGCAGCAATGGAAGCTTTGGCCAGGGTGAGTTACCTAATGATTATTGAATTTATACTTTAAAGGAATTTTGAGGGCTTCAAATAATATTTTTTAGAAATCACATCCTTTTAGTTACAAAAAAATTGAGGAATAGTTTTGTTGAGTTGACTAGATGTTGAAGAGCAATTATTTGAAATGCATCAGCTTTAGTGATTTGCTTTCGGAAACTTATAAAGATTTCTAAAACTTCTGTTTTTCTGTTGAGCAGTTTAATTCGAATTCAAATCCCTTTCGTTGGTTCCTACTGCAGCTAAAAAAGCACCTTTCTGCATGGCATAACTAAATTAGCTTTAATGCAATTGATGAACTATTTGAACTATTAACTATTAACAAGATTTCTGAACTATTAACAAGATTTTAAAAAACTTATATCTATGAAGTTTTAAGGAGGCATTTCTTTGTACCCTTTAAAAAGTTAGAAAGGAGTTCGAGTGCACCCTTAAACTGGTGTTCGTTTATTGAGATCTCTTTGCTTCGCGCAAAGGTGAATTCACTTCAGGGTACGACAAACCCGGGTTTTTTAAAGTAAAAATCCAAGTACCCACGGTTTTTTGTGGTTTTCAGGGGTTTTAGAGTTTTTCGACTAAGAGGGTCCTAGAAGTGGACTCAATGTCAAGCAAAAGTATACATAACTGTATTTTCAATCTTTTTAAAGGTATAAATGCAACATATGATGTATGTTGATGATGACAACCTTAGGAGTAGTAGAAGGTGCAAACTGATGTGTGAAAGTAACTGTATTTAATTATAAACTAGATGTAAAATAGTAGGTTATTTAAAAGTGGTAGCTTAGATAATTTGTAAACACATGAAAATTAATCTATCTGTACATCTTCGAACTAAGTTTGCATGCGAAGTGTAGTAACTTCTACAAATGTTGTGTTCACTCGTTGTTTGTATGCATTGATCAAATAAGTGTGTATAATAAAGTTATTATTATTATTATTATTATATATCAATGAAAGAAAACATGAAATTGGTAGTTTGGGAAAATTTTGATTCCTAAATCTTTAAATTTAATTAAATTTAACGCTTTAAACTCCAAAAAAATCAAGTGAACAGATACCCAAAAAACCCAAAACCCTAAAAACCCCCGACCCAAAAAAACCCGGGGTAGCGTACCCTGATTTACTTTCCTCCTTTCCGGCATAAAAATGTCAAAAGCACCCGTAAAGCATCAAAAATTGCAGTGGAGGGAAGGGACAATAAAGAAATCCTTGTAAAATTTTAAAAGCCAATAATATGGGTTGTTCAAGTTTCATATATGTGTCTTCTGTCTTCGTCGGTTTAGCAGCTACTTTATGAGATTTATAAACGTGTGTAAATGTTAAAATCATACATAACGTAATTTTTATTTAAGATGGCTCACATTTATAATTGTACTTTTAGGTTGAACGAATCAGGATTTCATTATTCGTAGTAATTATTGTCTTAAAAGAATCCAATTCATTGCTGAAAATGACAAGCTTGATGTCTGAACGAACCCATAGTTTTGCAGCTGCCTTGTTTGTCCCTTATTTCCCTGTCCTATACATTCAATTCTTAGAATTAAATAATTATGAAGGACCAAGTACGTGATCCTTCCTCTTGTACCCTTGAAAATAAATCCTTTTTGTTAGCCTGCACTGAATCCCTCTCCTCTGTTACTCACCGCATCAGTCGGTTTGAAGTAAGTAAAAGAAGAAGATTAAAATTCCGCTCAAGTTTCCTAATAAAAATATACACAATTGTGTGATTTCAAGAAACATCTTCTGGAATACCTTTTGTACTTATAGTAAAGTACTTAATTTAATTAAACAGAAGTTCTTGTGCTAATCATGATGGTAATAAAAATAAAATTAAACTCATTTTTGTTCACTGGAAATAAGAATGTTGTAATGGCTGTGTGAGTAGTCCTTCAATTATTATTTTCTTTGTCTAGACGCATTTGGAAGTATTGGAATGCCTGCAAATAAAGAATAAGATGGATCCAGAATAATTTCATCACTAACTGTACAATTTTAAGAATTTATTTTGGTTCTCTTGGGCTTCTAATTTCAATATGTAAGTACGTTTTGAGTTGTTCTACTACATAAATTAATTCCTTGGATGACCCGATTACCGTTATACTCGAATTATACCTCGGGTGACCATCCGGCCCGGTTTCCCCGGGACATACCCGGTTTTCACACCCTGTCCCGGCGCCCCTGAAATGTCCCGGTTTCTGATAGGCGTTTCGGTTTTTAGTTTTTCAAACTAACACCTAGAACTTCCATTCAGGCAAACAGATGTTTATTTGTGATTATTGGTGTTGCTCAATGCATTAATTGCATAGAAATTGAGGTGGTATATATTACTTCCAATATATTACGAATGAATATATTATTATTCCTAGCATAGCAGATTATCACTTTATCAATAAGTATATTCTTATTCCTAATGCCTAATATAAACACTACGAATAAGTACCTATATTATTTAGCAATGGCCCTTAGGGTAGCAGTGCGGAGTACAACCAGAAGGGTTTTAATACGTAACATCGGGGGGGGGGGGTATTTAAAAGGTGAGTTGCGAAAAGTGTCCCCGCTTTTTCTTCGTGATCGATGGTCACCCTAATTACACCCTTCCACATATGAGCCTCCCCTAAATAGAGCACCGTCCGTATTTTGATAATTTTAATTTACTTAAACTGATATTACAAAAGCTAAGGTGTTATAATTCCAAAAACTGTTGCATCTCGTTTGACAGATGGTTGATTTCTTAACCCTATTTTGTTTAGTAGCTTTGTTTTTATCTAACATAATCTCTGGTAATCCAGAACCCCATAGGTTATTAAGTATCGGAGATACTTCAAGTTAACGGTAGTGTCGTCCGTCGATCCGTCCGTGACCGCTCTTACTTTTGACAGAATCAACTTTTTCAAATTCTGTTTTCATGCGCGGGTTCATAGGGTCAAAAGAAAAGTGGCTACATTTTTGACCATACTCTTACGATTTTATAACTACACTAGAAATGTTGCTCATTTATGCCGATGAGTGTTGTAACCGAAGTTTACTTGCAATTATTATCTAATACATTAAAGGTAGTTAATCAAAAATACTTAAGTTCAGTGTTTAAATATGCTTTTGAAATTCAATTAAAATAGAGTGAAAGAAAGAATTGGTGAAAAGCATTCAACCCATCTAGCTTCCATCTCATCTCATTACGATTAAGGCTGGTCATCAATTTCAGCGTTTGACTACATTATTTTGGGTAAAATTTTTTAATTTTAATTTTTCTTTCATTTCGCTGATTGTCACCTTGAGAGATTTCTTACGTTGCCGATTGCATTTGGCTTAGGGCTTTACACCTATTCCAAACCCAACATTAAATGGCTAAAATAATCAGCCCTTGTCTTTTTTGTCCCATATTTAGTGCTTTTTTAACTTTCTAAGGGGCAGGACTAATTGCAAGCCGGCGATTAAATATTTCAAATTATTGTTGAATTATTATTTTACAAGTATGCCAGAAAAAATTTGATAGCATATAATATGGTCCGTTAAATATTTGAAAATACAAGTATTGCTTATGAAGTATCGTAAGATACTTCATTAACAATGATACACTTATACATAAAAAAAGATTAAATGCCTTTTTCATAACGACGCTTGTAATGTTTTATGAAGACGATCTACAGAATGCTTTCATTATTTAATTGGTGGCGGTTTATGTCTATTGCATGGAGAGTGGTTGAATTTGAATATGGTTACGGCATTTGTTTCAAACTTCCAGGTCAAAGTGAACTTCACAATACAATGGACTTATGATCTGTGAGCACTGTGCTTTTGTGATATTTTGTTGCTTACGTAAAACATTAACATATGAATTAGTGGATTTACAAAAACCACGACGGTTTATAAGAATATTGTACTAAAACACTTTCGACGATTGCCAAATCAAAAATTTCCTTGCATCATTTTTTACTAAAAAATGGATCCGACTAGAATCTCGACTAAACCCGGCCCGATATTTTGCATAAATTCCCTACAATTTTCCTACCTTTTCTTCAAGGTTGTCCCTTGTCACTCATGTATCAAATTTATCGTTTCTTCAAAATGTATTTATTTATTACAGGGAAAAGTCAGTGCGTTAAAAATTATGAGCACTTCAACAGGACAGGATAAAAATCATCTGTAAAAGTCTTAATTTAACAACAAGATACAACCCTGCAGCAGCAAGGACTACAAACAATGTAGCATCTGTTCATAAATGACGAAATGCAAAAGGAGGATGGAGAACCGAGAAGCGCGTTAGGATCCTTCGGTCGCAACATTAAGGCTTCCATGTTTTCTTACATGGGGATTGCGTCTGCAAAGATGCCAACACAAGCTATACTTAAAATAAAATCACGCCGACGAAACAAAATTAAGAATGAATTTTATAGCAATGGAACCGAGAAAACCTAATTATCATTCGTAAGGACGCTGTGGAGACCAGTTCAGTTATGTATAAGCCGTATGTATTATAAAATTAGACACGCTTACCCTAGTCATACCTCTACACCTTAATTAATTTTAGTCTAGCAGTACATCTAAGGTGTTTAGCATGTTTAACGCTGCCGCGTGCTTTGCTTTGCTATTCAAAATCATGCT
>JAQGBU010002138.1:0-10445 GCA_034698605.1 Isotoma decorata | reverse complement strand
TCCATTATATTTTTATGCATTTCTTTCATTCATTTTTTCTTTTCAGCAGTTCCCTTTGCCAAGAAAGTTCGAATCATTAATTACATTCGAGAAAAGGCCCTACTTCAAGCCCAAGGTGCTGTTGCCGCTGCTGTGGGTGTTGTCGAAGCTGTGGAAGGTGCTGTTGCCGCTGCTGTCAAAGCTGAGGAAGGTGCTGTTGCCGCTGCTGTCAAAGCTGAGGAAGGTGCTGTTCCCGCTGCTGGGGGTGTTGTCGAAGCTGGGGAAGGTGCTGTTGTCGCTGCTGGGGCTGCTTTCGATGCTGGTGCCATTGCTGAGGCTGACGCCTTGCCAGAGCAGCCAGTTACCGCTTGCATGAAGTAAGTATCCGGGTCAAAGATCATTTTAACTCAGTATGATATTTATCCTTCCAAGACATTACGCAAACAGTTCTGCGCTGCTCCCTTTGAAGCCCGACACAAAAAAATGGAAAGGTTACGAAACAAGCGTCCGGAGAAGCGACTTGGCCTTTATGTACCAAGAGGTGGCACAGCCATCCTCATTAGGTGGGAAATGTCGGTCGGACCGACAATCTGAAGACACAAAGCTTGGCTTAAGACTCTACAATGTTATGCTTTAGTTCGCAGACATTTTATACCGACAAATCAATTTATTTTATTAATTATTGTCTTATTAGGGAGAGTTATCTATATATACATTGTGCGTAAGGGATTTTTGGAGGTAAAATGAATTTTGGAGATGAAAGGAATTTTCGAAGGTAAAATGAATTTTTGGAGGTAAAAGGAATTCGAGTTATACAAATTTCTCAGGATAAAAGTTATTGATAACTTATACTGTTAAAACTGTTCATTAGTGTAAGTGTCACTCCATGCTTTGTCGTGTTTAATTCAAATCCATCATGTCTGCGCAATTAAATTGGGTCGGATCGAATTCAGGGTTTCTTTACTACACCTTAAACGTTGTCATTAATGCGGTAGCGTTTTATTTAAATTATAATTTTTATGCTTTGTCATGTTTTATTCAAACGCAAATATCTGTACACTTAAATTCGGTCGGACCGATTTCCGTGTTTGTTTACTGCACTTCAAACGTTGCAATGAAATCGGTGACGTCTGATCTTTTTAAATTATAATTATTAGAAAAAGACAGGAAAGCAGCAATTTAAAAATTAATATCTACGATAAAACGCAATACTTTCGACAAAAACTAATTATATTTCACACTTTTAAAGCCTATTATATTGTCAAAAAAACTGTGCAGACGATATCAATAGAGGATTCAAACAACTCTGGTGTTGTACCAACAGGTTCAGAAGCATCTGAAAAAAGAAAAGCTGTCTACGGATAGAAAATCGTAAATGAATCGGTTGAAATGGGGTCTTTCTAACTTGCCAGACAGACTGGCAATAATCGAAATTACTACAAACAACAAGGAAAAAGTACGATTCATAACAATGATGGAGGTCAACTGTGTTTTCAGGTCTCACATAAAAGAAAATCTGAACTCATTGAGGAATTTAACTACAGAGAATGCCTACTTTCCCACACTTTTCTCCCTATCTTCCCAATGTTAAATTTTGAGGATTTTTTTTGGACCCATGTGTGTCGTCGTGTGAGCCGTGCTAAATTTCTATATTGAAAGCATACGACTCTGAATCGCCGAAAGGTTTGAACAAAAAACATGCATGCCATTCAGCTGGGATAGACCAGCGCTGAAGAATTTCAAAGACCTCTAGCTTTCATTGAATCACCCCAAACATCTTTGGTCCGATGATAATGTCGCAGGATCATCCAGATCAACTAACAATTTAAAAGTTTGGACGGCCAATCTCAGGTTTCGACCATATGAATCTCAAAAAGTCAGGAAAAAAAATTAGAAACTCGGTTTCTGAAGCCACTTTTGGAAAGGCCCCCCTGTCTGAAACTCCTGCGTATTTCAGGTAGCAAATATCGCCCCTTTCGAAAATGAATTCACCTTCCAAGCTAGAGTAGATGTATGTGCCGGGCCGTAGGCCCGGCCATACAGCTAGTACTTAATATTTTCGGAAGACTTGTTTAGCACTGGAAATACATATTTGTGAAATAACCCTTATAATAATTATTACTTGCATATTATTCTTCATTTATGACCATGTTTTAGGGTATAAGTTTGGTTGGGGTGTAGGAAACAGGACCACAACCACAATACTAAAGTATACTTCACTTTTGAAACCTAACCTAACCTAACCTAACTAGGTTGATTCCAGGGTTAGCTTATAGGTTAGGTTAGGTTAGGTTAGGTTCTGGGTTCAATTTAAAAGGTTAGGTTAGGTTTGCGTATGGTTTAGTATATTGGTCCTGTTTCCTACACCCCAACCCAACAAATATGAAATATAATATAAATAGTATTAATATATTATATGCAACAAGTTTCGTAAGTATGAAGTAATTAAATAAATTATTTCAATATTTCATCAATCAATCAAAAAATAAATAGTGAGTGGAGTATGGAGTTTATTTGCTTTAAAGCATAAAACGGAAATGATGTGTGAACAGCTCATATTAAACACTTTATAATGAATAAAAAACAATGATTAAATATTATCATAACTTCGATTAATTGGTTAGCCTTGGGCAGATGGTCCTGTATATTACTTCAAAGATAACCAATTAATTACTTTAAAGACAGTCAATAAAGTAAACAAGCTAAGTTAAATTGAGATTAAGTTTTGTTTACATTTCTACAAGCATTATAGTACGTGCAGTGTGAAATGATAAGAACTTAAAAAAAGATATTTTATTATAACATGAAAAAGTGTTTTCAGTTCTTTAATCATATTTTTATACTAAAATTTCTACTTTACTTAAAAAACATTGTTCTAAAATTATTAAAAAATGAAGTTACCTGTTACCTTGTCATAAACTAATCTTCAAAGATATTTGTTTTCTTTGCTTATTCTTCCTGCAATGGAAATGCAACAACAAATCTCAATCCGTCTTAAATATCTCAAAATAAATAAATAACACTTAAAGCCCACTGTTGTGTGTTGTCTTCTTCTTGATATTGTTTTATTACTATTTCATATAAAATCTTAAGCCAACAAAACTGACTTAACAATTTTAAAAAAAAGAGTTTTTACTCTCCAGGAAAATCGTATTGCATCCAAAAAAGCAGAATGAAATTGAGTTTGACTTGATCTTAAAGAAAGACAGAATTCACAGAATATAAAGCGAAAAGACGTGGCTTAAATTCATGTGATGTTAGAGTAGAATGAGTCACAAAGACTATTTTTTTACAAGTAGAACTGGAATCTGGAGTGTATAGGATTTTGTTTATTAGAAAACCACTACTACTTCTTGCTTTTGTGCATCTCGTATTTCCTTTCGTATTTCTAGTCTTATAGCTGTAGTAGCACTAATAAGCAAAATCAAAAAAAATAAGACTCTTCATATATAATTATGTAGAGTTGTATTTGTATACGAAGTAAAACACAACATTTCACCAAGGCATGGAATGTATCATGAGAAATGCATTATGTAAATTTCTGTAGTTATGTAAGCTAAAAAGCTAAAAACGTTCTTTAAGTATACGTATGGAATGCCCTTGTGTTATTGTGATGGTTAGTTATGAGCATTTTCATGATGTTTTAAAAAAATGAAGATTTCAGTTTCTAGTATTAAGTTTATAATGTTGAGCATGTAATGTAAGGCCAGTGGCAGATCGCATGCATGTGTGTTAATTTTCTTGACTATAATGAATGATAGTCCCCAGTAATAATATTGGTGGTTGATTAGTGCTGAGAAGGGAGAAAAGGAAGTTAAGATATTTTGACTCGTATTTCTTTTTAGATATGATGAAATCAAAGCGAATGTAGGGGTACATGTCCTGTGGGGCAGGATCAGCTAACTTCTGTATAAAGTTAGGGTGGCCATTAATTTAGATAAGACAAAACAGGGACAAGGAATATATTTAACTGCCTAGAATAGATTTAAGTTTATTGATGTGCAATACGCAACAGGTACAGTACAGGTAGTATTAGGAAATAGAGCCGAATAGGGGTAATTGAAAATAGTAATACTTTGTCTACTGCACTGGTTATTTAAAAAATAATGCATCAAATTAAGAGTAATACTATTTATTTATATCTCTTGGTAATGCAGAGTATAAAGAATAATATCATGACGCGCTAAGCGGTCAGAAATTCATGGAAGAAGAAGCAATGTAGTAATGGTCTAGTAATAGCGAATGTCAATCTTGCTATTTTTGATTCTAATCATGGATAGAGTAACTCCAAATGTGGGATAATTTGCTAAATTTTGTTTTTAAAGTTTAGGAGCAATATTAATGCACCCATTTGTCTGCATGTTGGACCAAGTTTCAGTATTTCCTAAAGTATAAGTAGTATGATTAGAAAATTCTGTGAAAACGGGGAAGTGTAAGGTTTATCACAAATCACAAATCAGAACGATGGGGCAGTGTATAAATAAACACCGGGACATTACATTTCCCAGATACACCGGGTCGAATGGTCACCCTAAATGAATTCTTCGGAACTCTTCTTCTCTGAGTCATGTTAAGATAGTGATAACCTTTTATCTTGTACACATAGCAAAACAGGAGTCATAGTCATAAGATGATTTTGAGGCTGGAGGACAATGTAAAAATATATCCATCCTTCAATCCATTATAATTTTATAGCTTTTAAAGACTTTGAATAGATAAGAAAATAAGATAAGATGTTGTTGTGCTTTTATTATTATTACTTTGAGATAACAGAGACGGAAACAATCTTTATTCTCAAATTTCAACGGTGCGGTGTAGAAATATTTGAATACGTGCTAACGAGGCCCTACCAAATCGTTTATTGTCGCTTTCTTTAAAATACAGTATTATTAGTACTACAGAGACAGAAATCTTCAGTAGAGAGATAATTGTACTACTTATTAGCTTCAAAATGAACCTCTACACTACTATTTATAGTTGTATTATCAGAACACAATGGTACAAGTAAGTGTGAAAGAAAAGTATATTCAACTTTGAATCTTTTAAAATCTTATTACATAGACATATTACATGCATCAAAGTTCACACGTCCGAAGCCTCACAAAATGAAAATTATTATTAAAGGTTCAACTTCATGAATGACTATCATCACACATGAAATGAATTTATTCTAGATGATGTCACACATTACATGAAATTATGTATAATTTTGAAATTACACAACTCTGGGAGTGTAACTCTGTAATTCGTTTTAAGCATTTCAAACATTATTACCATTAATTACCTACATCTCCAGTCAATTGAGTATGCTTTTATCGTTTTGAGACTTGTGTTAAATTTCTGCCTATGGTCTCCTCAACAATTAGTAGAACCCTTTGAAAATGTTTCATATCAATTCGCTTATAATAATCGATGATTGATGATTCATCACTTTTTTAAATAGTAAAACTAATTTTTTAACTAAAAATTATAGAAGCTGGGAGGGAGGATCGAAGTATTATTCTTATAGTATTACTCGACTTGGCTATTATCCTAATGCTATGCTATAACTTTGGATTAATGATATTTTAAATAAGGACTTTAAGGACATGATGTTAATAGAGCTTACACGAATGGGTACTTTAGTTTTTTCTTCGCTCTAGCTGTCGAAGAACAATATTTTCATTTTTTTAAATATCATTTATTCATTTCAAATATCTCTCATTATAAAATTAATAACAGTGTGTAGTATGAAATGTAGGTTAATACAAATTAATCAATGCCCGGTCAAGTTTTGACACAAAGGCATACATAAGACATTTGATACATCGATACATACATAAGGCACTTGACAGCATAAGAACATACAAAACCAGTGTTCATGTCCCTCTCATCTTCAGTTCCCTACAAAGCATAATTGATAATTTTTTTAGACGAGTTCAAAGTATTTTTTTTTATTCATTTGCATGATACATCGATACATGTATACAGTAAAGACACAAAAATAAAGATATCAATTGATATGCGACAGTAGGAATAACTTTCTTCTGCCAAACAAAGCTATTCAGTTACAAAATCCTTCTGAGCTTGGAAACATCAAGTTTAAACAGAAACAATCAAAATGAAAATGAATGAAGTTCCCCAGCTGGATTGTTCCCAAATAGCTGGAACACCCCTAGAAGGGATTGAAAATACTGAGGCGTTTAAGGAATTCACCCAAAAACTAGGAGATGGGATGAGTCAAGTAGGATTCGTTTATTTCGTAAATCATGGAGTGAACCCTGAAACGGTAAAAATAGCTATAAATAAAATAGTTCATACTCCCTATTTGTTATAATAAATTTTGATATTTTAATTGAAGTATTTTTTTTATTGTTTTTAAAGATTGCAAACATGTTCGTTCAATCCAAGGAATTTTTTGAGTTGCCTAAAGAGGTGAAAGAGAAATACAGAAAGGTTGACCCATGTGAAGATTTTCATGGCTATTCTGCCCCTGGAGAGGAAAGGCATGAATAATACAAAGTAATTAAATATTTTATAAACATTAAATTCAATTATTTAATAAAGTACCATTAAAAAATTTCTGCAGTGCAACTGAAACGGATAAAAGTAAGGTGGACCACAAAGAACTGTTTGACTTTTGGGGATTTCACAGTTTTGATGAAGCTTATTATCCGAAAGAAGTACCCGGGTTAAAACCCGCTGTGGATGAGTTTCGATCTTCGATTGAAAGTCTGACAAAGAAAATACTTCGAAGTTTTGCTCTTTCTTTGAGACTAGATGACTTGGATTTCTTCATCAATCGACATAAACATTTAGATGACCATGGAATTTTGACTCAAAATGATATTCGGTCAAATTACTATCCGGCAGTTTTTGATGAGAAGGTGTTAATGAATGAAGACGAAATGAGAATTAATACTCATAATGATTGGGGCACGATTACCTTCCTTGTTCAAGATGACATTGGGGGTCTCGAAGCGATGAAACCGAATGGAGAGTGGATCGGTGTACCTCCAATTAAGGATTCTATTGTCTTTAACGCTGGGCTTATGATGGAAATGTGGTCAGGAGGTCATATCCCTGCAACGGTGAATATTTTAGAAATTCTAAGGGATGTATTGTTCGGACTTTCAGAGTGTTCAGTCATGGACACTTGTTGACACTTTAATAATGAGATTTATAATGAGCCTCGATCAGTTATAAAGTAACTTAGTAATGGCAAGGGTATGTAATTTCAGACTCATCGGGTGCGGCTGTTGAAGGAGTCTGCTCATAAATTGAGGCAAAGTTTTGCATATTTTCTGCAACCGGATGGAAATTCCAATTGCGTGCCTGTTGTACCTGAAAAATCTGACTGGAAATCTTTGTACCCAAAAGTGGACAAGGAAACTCATTTTGAATATTTCAAAGCAAGAATTCGTGGTTCTCGAGCTTATTAATTTAAGTGGAATTTCGTAGCTCGAATGTACCCAGTAAACGGAAAACTTAGAAGCATGTTTTCGGTTAAAAACTTATCAGCACTGTCAGTGCTATATTAAGCCCTATGATTATGCTAGTTATCAACATTTTTAGGCTTGATACCAATAATTGTATCCATTTGCAGTTATCAACCAAATAAATTTATATTTCACTCATACATGATACTTTAAGTGCAATACTTTTTATTCAATACAAAGTAGTAGCAATCAAATAGGTATAGCATGGTAATTGATAAGTAACTTTTAAGTTTATGATAAGACATGTACTCTTGTAGTTTCCATGGAGCATGTAAATCGACTCAATATAATTTTTAATACGATGAATTTCCAAACCAAAGCGTTACAGTGCCAGAAGACTTTCTTTTATTATTTAGGGAACCAATTCAAGTGTTGTGTTAAACTAATTAGCAAAATGTTTGTATTAAATAGATTTTTAGTTTTGAGACAAATCCATGATAATTTAAGAATAGAATTCAACTAATATAGTTTTTTCAATCAAAGTCATACGTGAAGTCAAAGTACGAGAATGTGTAGATAAGGACGTGACGGATGGAATGATTTTCAAATGACTTAAAAATAAACAATGTGTGGTAGGTAAAAGTAAAAATACATTTTAATACATGCTTAAAAACATGTTGATAAGACATTTTTTGCCTTATTACAACAAATTGGTTAGTAATTTGGATTGATTCCAGGAAAAATTCTAAATTCATTACGATTTACGATATAATTTAGTAAAACCATCCTTGTTTGAAGCTCTTTTCATTACTAAAGGATTTGATAGTTTATTTATAGTAATTGGTGTTAAATGTATTTGAATTTTTATTGTAATATAATTTCAAGTCATTCGGCATTCGTAAGTAGTACCAACGGTAACGGTAGGCTTTTCAGAATAAGGACAACAGAGAAATAGTTTCCAAGTCATTTTAAAAGAATTTTTGAGGGAGAGGGTGTGGTTACCTAAGTCATTATTTGGAGGGTGTGTGGTTACCTTGGGAAGGTGGTTTGGAGGAATGACCACAAAAAGTTGATTTACAGGTCGGAATATGAGTCTTGAGAAATTTTTATGGGAAGGGGTGTGGTACTTCTTGGTGTTGGATATTGATAAGAGGGTGTGGTTTAGATATGTCAAGGTTTTAGGCCCTAGGCGATAGAAAAAGGTATGCTAGAGGGCTATGCTGTTAGGCGTTTAGGCGCTAACTACTACCAGGAGCGGCGGAGGCGGGGGGGACGCGTCCCACCCTGGAAAATAGGAGGAGGGCATATCCCCCCCTGAAAAACTGGAAAATTTGTTAGAAATGCACGAATTTTAACAAAGGGAAACGGAATTTATTTTTATATTCACTAATAATTTTTAGCCCAAGACAATGGCTTATGAATGAGGCATATGTCTGACCATAATCGAGAACGGTGTAACCGATTAGAATGAAATTTCGACACTTGTATTTTGCTAAATCAGGAACTGAGTTCAAAGGTGGACACTGTGGGTCAAGTTGTTGACCCGTGGGCTTACCATACGTGTGGTAAGGAGATTATCCATTCCCTTATTACCACTTTGGCAAATAGCGACACTATTTAATGAGCTCCAGAATTTTCTTGTTCTCATTAAAAATAAAATAGACTTAATTTTATCCTTATTATAGGTTAAATTTGTTATTAATCTTATCTGACTTGAGTCAGGTGGATTTACATAAAGCTCATTGATGAGAAGAACTATCTTTCCTATTATCTACTTATTTCCTATTATCTACTTTACTATTTATCACATCCTGTTTCAACAACAGGATGTGATTAATAATTAATAATAACAAATATCGATACTTATCGAATTGGGTTAGATGAACGTTGGCAATTTCAAAGTTAGCTTTCTATATAATTTGTAGTTTTCTAGATATTGGCATGGGCTTTAATAATAGACCTTCAATATTTTAACAGAAACTTAACAGTATAAGGCAAAACGCAATCCTGTCTGCTTTTTCGATTTTTTTTGGCAACAAGTTACAGTCATATTCCACAATATTATTTACAAGAAAAAATTAGAAGAAAAGTTTACTTAATATTTAATAGAATTTTTTCAAATTAATTTCAAAAGGTTAGAGTTTAAAGGTAAAGGACATGACAGTCCTTACGTCGGCAAAACAAATAATTCTTGCATAACAAACTTTGCTTAACTACAGATTTAAATATTAATTGAACCCGTTTAAAATGTCAATAAAAAAATAATTAAACTTGGAACGACGGGAGAGTAATATTTTTACTCTGTGTTGCATTTTTGGAATTATACAAATTCAAATTTTTGTTGTTCAAGGAAATTCTTTTTGAATTTTAAAATTGGTTAGATAATTGTTGAAATAAAAACTCCACAGGGAAAGGTTGCTGACACTGAAATACAGTAGTTGTTTTACAAATCCTACAAACGGTCATATTCAAGTGGTCCTACATACTGAGTTGACATAGTCGTTAATATGTTACCAGTTGTTAGTTGAACTTTTAAAAGACTGTTGGCAAAACTTTCTCCGTGGGTGTAGCCAGTAAATACAAAGGAAAACCTCACTAGTATTAACTTTTACAGTCAAGGGCAACCCCACATTCAGGGGCAGGCAGATAATTGTTATATCAACAAAATTAGCCATTTGTTCGTCAACTGCAATCCGTATGGGAAACTAGGTAAATTCAAGCCCGGAAAGTAAGAGGGTTGGCATGATGAATTTTTGTTATAACTCTCAACCCACAATGAATATCAAGTCATAATACAAAGCGTTAAGTTACTGTATTTTTTTCCTTTAACACTATGACCAGCTCTAACATGTTATCCATTATTTTGTTACACGTAATGTTACTTTCTACCTCTGAAGGAAGTCTAAATCTACGGAGCTTTGATAGTGGAACGATTCATTTGAAACTACTTCCAAATAGAAATAATGAGCTCGAGTACTTGGACCTTGCAGATCAAATATTCAAAGACAACAATCATGTCTTTCAGTGGACTATATACAATGCCAAAAA
>JAQGBU010002137.1:0-10445 GCA_034698605.1 Isotoma decorata | reverse complement strand
GCCTTATTTGATGACGTACTCAAAATGGTGCATTGTAGTTCAAAAATGGCCAAAGTAGGTTAAAACTGGCTGTGGCAAAAATAAGTGATCACAACCCGTTTTGAACGATCTTTTCTTGACTGCAGTACACATTCAACACACAACATTTACAATTACACTGACTGTCTACAGTCAACAGTGACTATATTATAGTTAGTAGTTAGTAAGTAGGACTCAATTTAAAACTTACTCACTCTAATTCCCTTGTAGTAGCAGAAAAGGTTAAAGGTGAGCAAACATTCAGTAGTTCCTTGTTGAAGTAGTGTCAGTTGCAGTAGTGTGTAGTGAGTTCCAGACCCAGACCCTTCAGAAGCTCCAATCAGCCCTCTTCCAATTGTATAATACAATACACAATAATAGAAATAAAACGCCGGAAATGTGAGGAAAATAACAAAGATTTTATATTATAATTAAAATGAAAAATAGTAATAATTAATGAAATGAATAATGAATAAGATGAAAGATTAAAAAGAAAGAAGAGCCAGTCTGACAGAGAAGAGAAAAGACAACAAAATTATTAACGTTTTTCATCCATTCTCCCTCACTTGATTCAAGTTGACTATCCAATCTCAGAAGAATATTCCTCACTGTACAATACCATTGGTGAAGAAGATAAAAAACCCCAATGGAATCCACTCTAGTTTCCCCTGAGACTTCCTCCCATGCTAAATGGAGTATGCCTTTAACTGGGAATATGGGACACTTTTGTATGTGAATGGAGCATACAGCAGGTAATAAATTCGAAATAACTACTTATGTTTATTAATGAGATGACCTGATAGGTACAATAGTAGTAGTAGCACCTTAAACAATTTCTGATCCAGGATTCCTTAATGATAATTAACCGTAACAAATGAATAATGAATTAAAATGCGGAAAGGGCGTCAATCGACTGGAAATAAGTTTTACTGCAAACAGGAGCCCCGGGGTTGTGACTCATTTGGTTTTTTATTGAACTTAACCTTACCTTTAACCATAGGACCCTATATGCATATGAATGAAAACAAAATTTGAAAAAGGGCCTTAGAAACGATAACCGGACTGACATACCGACGAATACCATTGCGTTGACGTTCAAATAAATTATCTAACGATACTTGCATTGCTTAGAATGGTCAGGATCAACATTTCATGCTAATAATAAATTGCAAAATATGCTTCTGAAAAAGCACCAAGTCTGCATGAAAATTCACTTTTACTCAATTAGTGATAAGACAGTCTTATAGAAATACCAAAAATGCTGATTTACTACCTATGTCTTTGTAATAAACAGATAAAGTAGAATTAGTCCGATTCAGTCATTATACTCATTGTCTTTTTCAAACTGCATAAAAATAAAGGACGGATCTGATTTGATCTCGTTAATCTCTTACTCCCTAAGACTAATGACACCCACTAAATAATCAACTACCGTGTTGTTTTGCCATGAAAATAATATAACGTAACTCTACAACTTCTTCTACTTGTTTTCAATTCTTTCTTTCTCATTATCGGGAGATAAACCCTTACCTTACGATATTACCTCATGGGATAATCGTATCTTAAAAAGGTATATAATATAAAATAAACCGATATGTTTATCTAAGCTTGCAAGAGTCTACTGAATGGTAGTATGAAAGCTCGGTTCATCAATCAGCCATATCCGAAGTTTCAAAGTTTAAACGCTTGTAGCTTCTTCAACACCAAATAATTGCATAGATGTATGTATTCATTTCTCTATCTATTACGCTTATTTTTCGACTTAAATATATACTGGCTGTAAGCAATATTTCGACAGCGTTGGCCTTTTTGACATTTTTTACGCTGAAAGACATTATTGTCATTTAATATATATTTCATTCAAATGCAGTTTATTAAATTTCATGCCCCCGACACACGTTTACTTTAATAAAATACCAAGATTTAAATGTTTATTGATTTTTTTGGATAAAATAATAAAACAAAGAACATAATAGACAAGTCAAATACCAATGACATAAATTTACAGAGAATAATGATTTTTTTAAGTAGTACATGAAACATCTAAACAAAGTATTAAGTAATTGTTGAATTCAACATTCAACTAACAATATCAATTAGCAAATTCTAAAATTATATGTATAAGTAATGCAACTGTATTCAAACAACATTTGGATTAGTGCCTTATGACCTTTATTGGGAGATGTGACCATTAACAATTATCAGTCAGACAAAAAACCACAAATGCAAATGATGACAAAAGTTATCAATTATTATGTATGAAGTATAACATTAGTAACATAAGTATAGAATTCGCTGTTCCAACTACAATTTTTTCAGAGAAAACAAAAGAAAAAAAAATTATAAATATTTTGTAATCGCAACTTAAGATTTTTTAAATTTTTTAAGAATTGTGATTTCAATCTAACACCAACACAATATACTACTGATATTATTTTGCATGTTAATGCAGGCAGTGTCATGAAGTCATGAATTTTCATCAGTCTTTGAGCAAGTTATCCATTTTTCTCGATATTCTATGTACATATTAATTCACCAGTGCTAATAAGTTAACTCAAAGTTGAATAATATCTCGTTTCACTTTTCACCTTATTAATCAAATAGCAGAAAACATCCACTACAGAAATCTACGTTTAACAGAAAAAAATTGTTTGAGCAGGTTTTTGAGAACACAAAGCATTATTTACCGTTGTATATGGGAGTTGAACATAAATGAAAGACAAATTTTGAACTAACTTTCCTTTGATTTGCATCGGCATGAATCTCTATTCCAAATTTGTTTTTTTCATTCATTAAACTTATTCGTTTTGACTATCATACGTTAGCATATTCATAAAAAAAATACAAATTCGACAGTATATGCTCTTTAGGAACGAGTACAAAATTAAACTCATGCAGTTTCAACCCTGCTAATAAAGAATGGTAAGTGTAGTGTCCAGAGGCTGCAGTCGGGATTCAGTAGAAAAATAAATCATGTCCAGCCCCACAGAATTACATTTTTATACTAGTTTTTTTGTGAACTTTTGAACCATTTCAGGGTGTTACGTCTACTAGAAGTGACTTCCTAATACTCCTAATAATGGTATAATGTTTTGATAAATTACTACTATTTTTCATCTACTACATCCTACATCAGAAATGAGTCGTCTACAGTAACTTAGGGTCGACGGGATGTTTATTTTTTCCATTTTTTGAAAAATTAATTGCACGAATGATTCCCACTGTATTGCGAGAAATTAAGCGTATTGGGTACAATATTTTTTGCCACAAGCTGTATATATGTATTATACCATTATCAAAAATCCGGAGAACTAAATATTCGGATTGAAAATGGGATTTATCAATTAGAATAGTGTACTAACTCATACAGTGTAATTATTCTAGAAATCGAAAATGTACAATTGATTTGACTGAAAAATGCTTATGTCTTCCAATAATATTTTGATCAATGGTTTCCTTCAATTAGAAATTTCTGATAAATGAGTGATGGTCGTTGGCGACGTATCATACTTAAGTAATTCAAATGAATATTAGCTGAGATCGAAGAGTTGAGCAGTACTTATGGAAAAACGATCAGAGATCAAAATTTGTGATTTGCATTGTACATCGATGCATTGATTTTTTAACGGAAAGTTTAGTCGAACCCGAGTTTCTTCGTTGATGTTTGACGAATGATTTTTGATGGAGGTTTGCCTTTCTTGGTATTTCCCACGTCAGTCTTGGATAAGGACTTGAAAAGTCGGCACTCTTCAACATGATTTTCATCTACCATGGGTACATACAACTGCGGCTCGCAGTACATTTTGAACTTCTCGAAGAAAGCTTTGTATCCACCACTCAAGACATACAATTCAGGGTAATACAGAGAAGGGTAATCATTCTCGTTTCGATCCGAGCTTCGTAAGAACCGACACCTTCACATAGGAAACAGGGATTAATAGAATATAAATCTACAGTATATTATTATGTATATTAAGTCATTGCATGCTGTTGAGACAATATGCATCCCCAGCAGCTTTAAGTTAAAAAAAACTTACATTTCAGGACCACGAACAGAAGAAAATTCACAATGGAATATAATGATTTCGCAACCCTGCTGAGATTTCAACCCGGTTCCACCCGTGCCTAATTTCATCGCCACTTTGGGCATCATGTACCGCTCAAAAATTTGCTTTTTCGTAAACAAATTAATCGAGTTCACGATATGACCCCCCTTAAATTCATAAGGGTATCGACAATCTACAACCTACAAAAGAAAGAGTTCAGTCAGCAGGTCGAACTCGCCGACAGGTCCTTAAATTGAGAACAATTATGCTGCGTCATACAATTCAACTACACAAACCTCAAAACCGTCGATCTGTTCGTTAAATTTTCCTTGAATTAGCTGTACCAACGTATCACCTGTAATTTCCTTAAGATCCGAGTGTTTGTGTTCACCATCAGGAATCACGGGAAGTACATGAGAGCGGGACCCATCTCCAACCAGTGTTGGGTCGCTATCAACTGATTAAAAAATAAGCAAGAATAAAATATTCAATAAAAAAAAGTTTCTGGTTAGGTTAGGTTTTTTTACCTAACCTAACGTATGAGCATCTTATCTTTAATTATAAAAAGCCTGTGGACTCTCTGTCTCTCTACCTGTCCATCCTTCTACTTTTGACCCGAACAACATAGAGAAACGTAACGTATACCATTCGAATGGAAATTAAGTCCAATTAACAGAATTAGATATTTCGAAACTCTAACTTGACCTCCTGAGCGGTCACAGGTCAAAGTTTAAAAACATAACTAAAAAATTCATCTCCAAACCATCGTGTAATATACCAATCGATTTGGCTTGACAAGATTGATCGATTTGGTACCAACAGTTTTGACCTTTGGGTTAAAAGTTATAGACCAACCACTAATGTCAAAACAATCATCACCATCTCATTTATGCACAACGTAAAATGTAAAAATGTAAAATGCCTTTTTACCGTCTTGCCTGTTCAGTAGAGCTCCGGAGAGCTCCGTTCTGGTTTTCAACAGGTGACGTCGTTCTAGCCTCTATAGCTATAGTGAGGTTCGAACTCATCTACATTAGAGATGGGAAACTCTAAGTAGGACCCGTTTCAGGAGCATTTCCCTGCTGTGAAACCTTCCACGGGCACCCGTACCGTACTGGCCGCTCGGTCCACCGGGTAAAGGACTAACCTAAGCCACGGGCAGACTGTCACGGGCAACACACAACACAATCTACACTTCTCTCTCTCTACTACTACCACTGCACTGCACTGCACTGCACTACACTGGCACAGTGCAGTGGCGTGTAATTAAGAGGTCAGACGGCAATGCAGTTCTTGGAAGGTAATAGTGAAAGTGAAGAATGATAGTCGTTAAAATAGGAGAGAGCATACATTGGCTAGATGATTTACCTGATTGAAGGAAGACTCATAACATAGTGCTTTGTGCATAAATGTGGTGGTGGTTTTGAAAGGGGGTGTTTTGAAACTTGCAACCTCTGACCTCTTATATTGCCAGGCGTAAGACTGGCTTATAAATACTTGTTACTCATAAAAATCTAAACATTAATCAAAATTCGTTTAGATTGTATCTAAGCACTGAAATAGTGAAACATTTTCCAAATTGACATTAATCAGGTTCGAAAGACTAAATTGATCAGTTAAGTAATTAGGAAGTCAAACTAATCTGATATTCTGGTACTAGATAACAGAATTAGCATAAAAAATATAATGCTAGAATGAATCTTAATGATTTTCTATTTTTCGTCCAAATGACCGAAATCCTAAAAAAGCGTTCGCCCAAATGACCCGAAAATTTTCGTCGAAAAGGTTTCGTCCAAATGACCGGACCCCGTTGTGGTGTACGTGGTGTGAGTTAGTTCTGTGGTGTAAACTCATTTTGAATGTGTATAACCGTGGATACCTGACCAAGGCTACATGACTAAAGAAAATGCATATTAATCATGAAAAATTGAGGAAACTTACTACGCTCAACCACAGATTTGACGCATACAGATACAACTGACTCTGAAACCGACCGACTGAACTTCATTGCAGGTTGCGACGGAAAAGGGGTTTTGCCTGTCACCCCAGTAAACGAGTTTTCTGCCTCTGATTGATCATCATCAGTGTCGCTCAAATGTTCTCGAAAAAAATTTGTAGCTTCACAGATTGACGACTTAGCTCTTTTGTATTGGAAAGCAAAGCACTCTTCATCAAGTGGAATAGGCCGCTTGAAAGCGTCACCAATTTTACGGACATAATCCTAGAAATTAAAAGTTAAAACAGAATTATTGTGGTGCGTACGGTTTTCATTAGTTACTTATGGATTTACACGTGAGTACGGGTTTCGATAGTTATTTATGGAGTTAACTGTATTTGATGGTATAAAATCTATCCCTAAATTATTGCCCCTCGTTTTCCTACCCCATGGCAAGAAAGATGCTTTAAATATAAATTGCCCTCACCTGATTTATTGGCCATGGAAAATTCATACTATTTAACTAATAATATTTGCTACATCTTTGAATTTAATGAACGTATTACCTGCTTTAATAAGGAAGAAGTAAATGCGAATTAAAACATACCTTGCTACCTTGCTAGCCTGAAGTTTTCAGAAAAAGCAATATTCTACTTAAACGTGGAAAATTACTCTACTAATTAAATTATTTCTACTTGAACGTTTTTTTAAAGTTTGGAATGTGAAACAATAACTGTTTAAGCGGTTTTCTATCGGCATAATGGTAATGGGATGGGAACAATGATACTGTCCTAGGTCCTTCAAGGAAAATTCAAATCTTTCTACTCTAACTAAAGTAGGCTAAACTAAGAGCTACGGTTAAAAATAGGAACAACTTTAGGATAAGCCTCCATTTTACACAAGTGCGTGTCGTGTCACCAGTATGAAGGGTCACACAGTACACAGAAGCGTAATTGATGGATGGCACAAAAATGGATAGCATACGAAAGGATGCCCATCTGATTCACTCAAATTCATCTTGCAGCAGACGTACAAGATAAAGCATCTAGTATAATAAAAGTCTTAAAAAAATAATATGAGCTCACTGGCTGATCTGCCGACTTTGCATTGGCAATTGTCGAAAATATCGGCACTTCAACTTGACGCCGACTTCCAACACTTTCAGCTTCTTCAAAGAGTGGAGACAACCCAAGAATAGGTTTATCGAACAAATCAGAGATGGCCGAGGATAGAGGCCCTTCTACTCCTGACACCTGAAAATTTGTTAAGGTAAATTCTCAATAAATTTTCAATTTTGGATTATAA
This sequence comes from Isotoma decorata, assembly GCA_034698605.1. Lineage (NCBI taxonomy): Eukaryota > Metazoa > Arthropoda > Collembola > Entomobryomorpha > Isotomidae > Isotoma > Isotoma decorata. Next base: position 3,140 of record JAQGBU010002137.1, on the reverse strand, counting down.
TTTCACAGTAAGAGCATTTATATTTGTGAGAACTCGTTAGTTTACTTGATTTTTACTGTTCAATTTAGGGATCGTTTCCGAAGAAGAATGTGAACCTGAGTATTTGATAGGTGTCAAAGTTAAGCTTCGTATCTTTTTGTTGTCACTCCGTTTAGCCTTCAGGACTGGACCATTCGGTGTACCATTAGACATTCCACTGCCTTTAGATGACTTAGGGGTACTGGTATACACGTTTTCGGAAGCAACAGAGGAGACGCACTTCTGCATTAGAAAGGAATGCATTAAATGTAGATTTGAACGCCAGCGAAGTGAGATTAGTAATAAGTAAATAATGTGTGAACTTTTAAATCACTTTCTGGGTTTTTTTCAAAAATCAAACTATTCTGTCACAAGAAAACAATACATAATGCGAAGAGTATAGTACACAGGTTAAGTATGGTTTTATCATCGTTCCTGAAGAATATCTAAAAGTAGAAACGTCGACATTTTTCACGAAGTAGGCACACATTAACCACACCCACAAAGTGAGTAATAAGTTTCAATTTTTGACTTAGAAATGAATACTTCATCAACAATAAGGTAGTAAATTAAATTGAGCTAATAAATACTACAGTAAATTAGTCAATCTCAAATTTCTTTCTTGTCTTACCCTCTTATAAAGCGCTCGAGGTGTCTGTGGACTTTCGATCAAGTTTGATCTACTATTCCCCATATTTGCAGCATTTAATCTTCCCAGTGGAGACCGCGGGCTGTTGAGGGTCAATTTTTCAAAGCCAACATGCTCTGACAGCTTCCTGTAATTATGATTTTGTTAACCTGTTATTTTCTTGGGTACACAAAACTAACTATAACTTCTAGTAGATCGCGATGAAAGTCGGTCATATGGTGTCAAAAAAAAATTAGCCGAAGTTCCCTTCAAGATTAAGAGTCCTTAACACCATGTAGCCTACCCGTCTTATACCAAATAGCACTTGGATATGTTGATAATAACACACTAAAAACCACAAGTATACATGACCTAGTTTTGTATTATTTACAGGATAGCAGAATCGTCCAAATATAAAATCAAAGTGTACCAGATATAATACGACACAAAACTTACATGGACACCCGACCATTTGGAATACGAGCTGGATTGTCTTCGTTTTCACTCATTTTTATCTCTGTAGCTTCCTAAAATTCAAAACAACAAAAGATTAAAAAAAAACCGTTAAAGCATACTATTGTAAAACTTTTTACTTTAGATGGTGTAATAGTGTAATCTTGGTTCATTTTGCTAGAAATTTAGTCTGTCCAAAATGACCATGTGGGATAGGCAACTTGCTATCCCGCATGGGATACCCGGTACCAACATTACCGTTGGTAATGTGACGTCACTACGGTTACTTGGCTATACTGCACGGCGATTTTGGGCTGCCTAGGTTTCTAGCAAAATGAACTAAATAAGTTAAACTTAACACAGGGTCCGTATCCTGAAACAAATTCGGGGGGGGGGGACACCCTACGCTCCTCGCCCTGATGTTAACAGTGTCAGAAGCTTACGCTAAAACGACGCCATATGTTAGCCGCATAATTAAAAAGTTCAAAAAACCCCTTTGATAACCAGAAACGAATAAACCAGCGAAACTTCCGAAACATTTTGGTTTCAAATCGATGAATTATGGTGACAACCGCAAGTGTTGTTGAAATCGGAGATATCATTGTATATTCCTATTGATATCAGGCAATAATAATACATCTAATAAAAGGATTTCAACACACGAAACACGGAAACAACTGATAAGAATTCAAAAACGACTGATTACGACCAAAAAACTATGTTTCAGAATTTTCCATCCATAATACGACTTTTTGAAGATGAAGTCAAGCATTTTCAAACTCATCGCTTATATATACCTCCTTGTCTTCCCAGACATTCAAAAATATTTAGCATAGAATTGACCTCATTGGGTTCACAAAGGAGTGCTCCTAAGGGACTTCGACTTCACTTTTGAAAAACGTGAGTACGCAATTTCTACAACAGCACAGGCCCTTCAACAGTATTTTTTACCAATTAAATAGGCTTGGGCTCTTCGTTCTTGTTTATAAACAACAACAAGAGTGAAGAGCCAAGCAAACAAGAACTATAAGAGCCCAAGCCACAGTAATTGTTGGTATTTCAAATTCAAACAAAGTTGGGATGCATTGCATGTGGAAAGTCTCGCAGGGACCGCACTCCAGGGACCAAATGAACATGCATCAAATCTCATGTTGGTACTTCATAAATGAAATTCGACCTTGACTTTCAAAAATTTCTTATGTTGTTGGCACATGTAACACGTGCGCGCGTGTCGTTTGTGAGGACTACATATAGCCACCAATATCTGTCTGCCATCTGTCTAATATAATAAGATAATAACTTTGTTTATATCGTTTGTTGACAAATTGGTCTTTTATGGTTTGCGGTTGACTTTACGAGTTACCGTAGTTGGTGGTCATAAATCGGTGATAATTGATACAACGGCTCGCTCCTTATTACTATTCTATAGAAGATTACGACAAATGAAGTGCTTCTGTAAATTTCTGAGGATGTCCTCTGAGATCTCAGAAGCGCTTCATTTGTCATTTCTTGGATAGCGACATAAGTCAATCTGTCTTGGTTGTACATGTTAGTTCTCTTCAATAGTCCTTGTTACGAAAATCCGCATGGGAATGAACCGGGTAGCGGACACTAAATCCCTCCACCTTTCATCTCTTACACATTCCATCCCCCATCTGTAGGGCTCGACAAGCCCCGGATTTTTTGGGTTTTTAACCAACTGTAATTAAGTCATTAGCCATAAACATACAAGTGCACTCCATGACAAGTTGACAAGCAGAAGTCATTATGACTCATTTTCATCTTTCGGAGGATAAGGATGCAAAATAGAATGTATCTTAATGAAATTAGAAGATTGAGGTTGGTAGATTGGGTAAATTTTGATTCGAGAAGCTCAAAATAGAATTAAACCCAAAAACGCGGAAAAGCCACAACTACAAATGCTTTGTAGTTGTGACTTTTCAAAGCTACCCAAAAAACGGGGTAATATGTGGCAGTGAAAAAGAAAAGGGACCTTGTGGCGGGTTTGAGGTTTTGACGCTGTTACAAGCCTGATTTAATT
>JAQGBU010002136.1:0-10446 GCA_034698605.1 Isotoma decorata | reverse complement strand
CGTTATTTTTTCAAACTTGTCGCTAGACCTGGGGAGTTATTTAGGGGGCTCTAAACCGGTTCTAAATCGCGTTTTACGGTAATTAGAAAATCCTAACCAGTGATTTATAGGTAATCCTGGCAAAATGTTTATGGCTGATAAACTAAAGCAAGCAAAAATATTTTAACCTTCTCATAATGATTACGAGAATGTTATTCTCTTCAACGTATTTTGTTAATGAATGTAATATAATAATAGGGACGAATGAATGAACACAAAAGAACAATTCCATTCCTCTCTCACGAACAAATAAAATTATGAAAAATAATGATCCACTACAAACACAAAAAAACACTTGATAAAATATGAAATCTCACACAGAATTAAATAATAACAAAAGGTAAATACATTATTCTGACACTGGGCCCTAAGTATCCACCCACAGTTGTACAAATGAATATCAAGCGTGATGAACATGATCTTCTTTTTGATAAAATACATAAACAAAGCTTGTAATGAAAAGAAAGTACAAATACGAGATGACGAAGGGTTCATTTGAGTAATGAAAAGCGTTGAAATGAGCTCATACTACAAAAAAATAATCCTAAATAATATCCTCACTTTCCTGTAAAATCTCGGCCTTGTTATTTGATCATATCTAACTAATGCGCTACACGTTCCTGATACATAAAACTCTGTAATAATAATAATGACGTAAATCTTTTGATACAAAAGTAGGCATAAAATGAAACGTAAAAACAAAACCCGTTCAGATAATTCCATCTCATTATTTAATCAGATCAAAAGGGGAATAATATCCGAATAGTAGTATCAAGCCTTTTTACGCTGGAGTTTACCACAAAATAGTATTTTAAGACTTTCACAGAAAACAGAGCTAGAGAAGGTTCCCTATTTACTTTCTTTTCTCCTTTCTAACACTAAATTTCCTTCCTAGTTAAATCAATCTTCCAAAAAGGAGAATGCTATTGTATTATATTATTAAGCCTACTTCTTTGTGGCTGAATGTTTATCACTGCACAGTAACATTGGCCTAATAGTCTCTTATAAGGTTGAGTATGCAAAGAAAATCATATTTTCCAAACAGCATTAATCTTAAGATAAATGGGGATCGTTTTATAAATTTCCATCAATTTCATTCCATCTAAAAATGAGTCCCAGAGGAACTAGCTCTTTCTTGAAAGCTCTCTGACAGATGAATGTCAGAATCATGACATAAGGCACAAGGTTTATTTTATTTACCAAATAATAGTTCCGATCCAGAACAACTGAATCTTATACATTTCATATATTATATCACATCATCATTTATGCTTTTGTTGCAATATACATAGTTAAACTATACACAAGAAAAAAAAACATGACAAGGGAGAAGGAAGTGGGGGGTGAAGCACAATTAATTGGTTTCCTTACTGCAGTTTAAGTATTTTCCTAAATTTTGGAAATTAATCACACGAACGAATGCTACCATCCCGTAGAGCTAAGTCATCAGTCTTGGGAATGGAAATTGGGATTAACAAGAAAATAGGAAGGTTTAAGGTTTATATAAGGCCCTATGTGCCACCCACCACCATCACCTACTTACTGCATCTAAGTCAGCTATCTACTCAATTTCACTGGAATGCAGTTACTCAAGAGGGTTTAGTCCCAGACAGGATAAGGCTTTTAACTCATACTTTCACCTTTGTACACATTTTTTAAAGAATTTTTCTATACTCGAGCAAGCGGTCTTTTATTGCTGAGTAAGATTTAAGTATGTCAAACTCTCACGAATTCACGGTCATTCCTCTCTTTCCTACCTAAGGAAATAATATCTATCCGCTTCACTACAAATTATTTCCATTGTGGATTTTTAATACTCTATCTTATCATCGTCATGTATGTACCATGCATTAGTACCATCACCATCATCATCATAGAACGTACTCAAAACTCGAACTGATCTTCACAGGAAGTAGAAGGGTGTTCAGTACATTCATGACATGACTCATGATGACGATAGAAGCACCTCTATCCATAAAGAGGGTGAAAGATTGAATACCAGCTACCGGTATTCACATTCACAAAGTGTAGAACCCAAGGTAGATACTCCATGTATGGATATACCATGTATGTAATATTAAAACCTTTAGTTACTTGCTTACAAGTGAATAAAGTCAAACTCTTGTGATCATCATCATCATCATCATCTTCATAGGATTCATTGTGCATGTCTAGGCTATAAAAGCTGAACAACATTGGAGATGTACTTGTGCCCCTCTTTGACAACCCATTCTTTCCATTCATGGATTTTTAGCACATTCTTTTTGCTTATCCCGTACACTAGAGTAGACTTTGCTTTTTCTATCTGAGCTCTTTTTGAGTTATTTTTGAAACTTCTTAGGACACACAGTGGCTGCTGCTGCTGTCCCCAATAGTCCTGCCCATACTTATAACTTATGTGTATCTGTTTTTATCATTGACTTCAAGCTCTCGTGTGTGTGATTTATATATACCAAAGAGTTTTACATGGAGTATAGAAGCCAAAGAATGTGTATTAAATAAACATAATGGTATACAAGCCGATCTCATTTCCCTTTCATTAAATTCCAATCTATGCAATAGGTTCTCCTGTGGGATGTTCTGGTTAAGGACAAGAGGCAATTTTGAGGTGAAAATTCCCATAGCGGATGCTAATAGATGCACATCCAAACCAACTTACCCGAACTTACAAGTATGCAATATAGGCGTCAAGTTTGTACTGCAAGGGGAGCAATAACAGGAGTTTGGGATATGTTAGAGCTAGCGTGGAGAAATTATATTACAAGGGTGGAAATATAGTAATGCTAAAAGGTGCATAAGCTTTTGGTTTTAGTGGTGGTGGTTCTGAGTGGAGAAAGCATTGTGTAATCAATTGATATACGAATGTGTACTTCTGTTTGCTTCCTACCACCACTGCCTCGTGATGGGTGATAACTGTAAATGAAAACATGGTGAGGTGAAAGGTAGCAGAAATACTTGGTATAACCATTTCCTTGTGCAAAGAGCAAACAGCCTACTGGATTTTAACCTTATATTATATTCGTATTTATTTCCTATCGTTATTCTTCCACTAGTTTGTTTTTAGAATAATGAATTTTGTGAAATAGGGCGAACCGACCTTAGTAAAGTAATGCACTCCTGAAAACTCCAGCAGTGTGGCCATACAGTAGCCGAAACTCATTAGAAGAAACCAGTCCAAGGCAGTTGCGTAATGTACTTTGGGTAAATCGGTCCTACTATCCAGGCTGATTGTTGACAGCGTCAGCACCGCTGTGATTCCTATATACAAATATTTGTTTTAAAAACTTTGTTTCAATTTACTTATCAAAAAAGAAGTATCTAACTTGACCCTTGGGTATTCATTAGACTGGAGCAGATATCAAAATCCTTTTATTTAGTTTAAACAATTTAGTAAAACTTACCAAGACCAACTCGATCGCTTGTAGCTTCCCTATTGATCCAAAAACTGACCCATGAGAGAACAACAATCAAAACGCAAGGAACATAGACTTGAATAAGAAAGTAGCCTGCATGGCGTTCCAGATTGAAGTTCACTTGTAAGACAGAATAAACCCCTGTGTGAATTTAAGAAATGTTTAAATGGTTATTGTTCATAAAATGTACAGCAGTTGGGGTCAAAGGTTAGAGCAATTCCTTTAGACCTAAGTTTAGTTGATAGGTACACAAGTATATAGTGATACACTTTAAAGACAAAAAAAGTTGAAGACTTTTGGTTTCCTTGTTTGTTTAGAGTAGAACGCTTTATAAATTATCTTTCATATAGAAAGTCATACTGAAGAGATCATTTATTAACACCCAAACGATCAAGAAAGTCTCTCCACACATTCAGTGTGACTTCACAAGGACTAATCTTGAGATTATAATTAAACCACTTGAGCCCCATTTATTTACTATCGTTCATGCTTGAAATACTTCAAACCCAACATAGGCTCAACCCCAAATGCCACTACTAGGTCCCACGATATCACCAAGCCTTTTTCTTATTTTGCCTTCATACACAAAAATTGAAGCCTTGAGTAATTGATCTGAACAAGTCAATTGATACTAATTAAGTTTTTACGTTCGAAGCAAACTTGTTTGGACTTTATCGTACTTTTGCAGGGTAGTATGCGTTATATTTGTAAATGCCGTAGGATATTTCTGTTTACCCGTTTGCATGATTTGCCTTTTTTACTTTAATTATTTATTGAGAATGCACATTCTAGGCACTTAGAAACACTAAAATATTTGGATATTTCAAATCCTTGATAATAAATAGTAAATTACACATAAAACTTATCTAAGTTTAGTAATCGACGAATCTTTGTCCATGCTAGATTTGGATCATATTTTCCAACTGGTTGAAGAAACAAATGATTTAGACGGTAAAAAGCCTATTAAACTAATGAATTTTCATTGGATTAAATGGTCATAATCGGTTCAGCATTACTATTTTGGATGGCTGCATTAAAGTATCATCAAGTGCAATGAAGTATCATCAATTAGATAAAATTACGCATTTCCTGCACTCGCTCTTTTTGTAAGAGGAACCAGAGGTATGAAAAAGAGAAAGCTGAAAAAGAGACATCCATACCTTCTTTCCGTTTGATACTTAAATTCTGATATGGCGAATTTATGAGGTTGAATTGAGATAACGCCATTCCAGGAACAAATCCAACACTTTCACCTGAATCCCATGTGTATATTATGTGTTGAGATGTGTAGGCATCTGTTGAAACATTCAAAATATTGAAACAAGCTATGATGATAAGAAACTATGAACAATCAATCATTTTTCCTTTTTTCTTTCTGTCTTTTGATTTCTTGTCACCCAGAGAAGATATATTTAATATCATAGGGTACGGAGCTTTGAAATAAGTCTGAGTTAAAGTAGTGGGAGAATCGGACGAATTTTTGGATAAGATTGTGTTCTAAGTTTCAAAGATACCAAGAGGAAGTGTCGAAAAAGTTTGCGTGTATTCTAAGTTAATCCGTATCATCAAAGAAATTTGCATATTTATAGATTTTATCCTATCACATTTGTAGACTGAGATCATTATTATGATTGGATTCACACATGAAAAAGCAGTAATATAGGACTTGTCAAATACAGACTTTCTTTCTTTTACATATGACTGTGCAATACCACACGATCACGGGTATCTCATTTCAAATGTATGAATATGTCACCCACCTGTCAGAACTCTAAAGTTTCTGTGTTGCTAAACTTGTCTTTGACGATCAATAGAATGTGATAAAGAATTTAATAGGACCTACGTCTACATTCATTTATTGGAAGATTTTATACGAAAAACATAATAAGAAAAGGCATCAAATCTCAGAATATAGTTTATTTGTCTCAAATTCCAGTCGTCGGATAATCCAAGTGAGTCATCTTTTGTTGAGTACACTTAAAAGACTTCAGATTCCATTAGCTACACAAAATTCTTCAACTTTTAGTGAATTATTTTTGTGGACAAGAAACTATCTTATGCAACAGAAGGTACTTTAACTAATTAAAACGAAGTATTTTAAATCCTCTGAGCACCTGCTAATAAACTTAAATGGTGGTTAAGCATATTAAAAAACAGCTCTTTGAAACGTAACCTTCTTATTTTTGTCCGTTGCCAATACCCCAAAAAGATTAACTCTACCAAATACCACATTTCAGATTCTTAGCTGAGAAACTGCAAGAGAGAAAGTGAAATGGGATGGGGTAAAAAGACAGTAAAGGTGCCATTGACACTTCTATCAATATCCTTATTGTTAGTAGATTTTATCTCAATAAAAGTAAATAGGTAACTCACAACTGCCGATAATGAGGGGGCAGGACTGGGTATCCATCGGAAAGTTCCTTAAGCACATAGGACATTTGGCTTTAATGGTCAACCTGAAAAGAGAGCCCAGTTAAGAAATATTAGATAAGTTTGTACCACCACCAAAATCATCATCATCATCAGCAGCATCCTTACTCTCATCATCATCATCATCAACATTGAAAAGGGTAAGTAATAAAATAGACATTGCATAAATAGCAGGAATAGGTAGGTAAGTAGTGTGACTAGTGACTAGGTAATTAGGGTTAACCACAAAGAGAGAAAGTGATAGATAAGCTAAGTTTATTTTTTCTCGTTCACAAATAACTTTAAAGATTTTGGTAACTACTTTTGGCACTGTGGGTTACTCTAGCAAGTGTAATATTCTCAAAGGTTTGAAAGATTTTTTTAGACATGGGAAAATCGAAAGAGACCAGAAGGTAAAGAAAATGATCGTTAAATCAGATTAACCGTTTTGGTAATATGATCAAGAATAAATTATATACTTAAGATAAAAAGTATAGTGCAGAAATTACAAAACTTTGAAAGAGATTTGAAGTTTTGCTTTAAAGTCCTGTTAATTGTGCTTAATCTTTTAAAATGCTCTTGATCACAATTAAAGCAATTGGTCAATTTGGTACCAAACTTTCTACTCATTGATTTAAGACAATTTGGTACGGATCGATGTTGAGACACTTGATCTCCAGAGACACTAACTATTTAACGCATAACGCCATTTCCAAGTATCTCCTATAATTCTCACGGCTTTGCCTAAACCTCTTTCAAATCCTATCTGAAAGAGGTTTCGGCAATCCGTCCTTTATGGAAAAAACACATCCTTTATGGAAGCTTCATTGACAATTTTTCTAAGTAACTTAAGATTAGTGAAAGGAGCCAGCCTCGTTTCAATTCATACTGATTGAGGGTAACGAAACACAATATTCAGTGTAGATTTCAGATCACTAGCAAGTCTATTTATTTTGGGACGAGAGAACAGATAAGTTGTCAGTAAACTAAAACGAATGAAAGTGCCATGAAAAGTAAAGAAGAAGCTATTTAGATAAGTGCCAAAGGGAACATGTCTTGATTCTGGATTAGAGGGGACAAGCAGAATTTAACACAACTTGTCAATGAAATGATGTTATTCTTGGGGAAAGTGGAACTACATCCTGTTAAAAGACGGAAGAATAAAGGGATGATGTAAAGAATGGATGGATACCACTTTGTTTGCCATTTGCTCTGCCTTTTATCCTCCACTTTTATCCTATACAAAAAGTATATCTCACTATTATCTAAGCCACAAAGCTTTATCCTATGGAATATGTTGGGTTGGAGAAAACAAATCATGGCTTTCTTAGAAAAATCCCTGTATTTTGTTGTCATTTTATTTACCTACTTTTAGTGCATGCTTCTTACACAAAAATACAAAACAACAATTAAAACAAAAACATTTCTTTCATGCCAAATCAACATCTTCATTGTATCAAGTTCATAAGCCTAAGGTAATGCGATGGTGGTCGCTACTCTTAATCTTCCATAAAATACTGAGTGAAAGGCCAAAACCACCTTTTCTTTTCCACCCTTCATAAAAAAACCTTTGCATCTCTTTCTCCATTGTCAATTTCTTAAGAAGTAATAATGAACTACTTTCCTTGATATGTGATCAGAGTTCAAATGACATATTATATTCTTTTCCTCTAAAAGATGCACGTAGGTGATATGACACAAGGGTCACTACTTAATGCAAAATGCAATGAACATCCTGCTCAAAGAAGACAACTATAACAATCCATGTCATAAAACAACCCAGGTAGAGTTATGCTATTGCTATATAATATACCATTAATTCTGTTCTAAGGTGAAAACTAAAAATGACAAGGCAGAGGCAGAACAAAAGATTTTTTCACGGGGAAAAAGGACCATAAGATGAAGATCATGATTAAGAAAGATAGATAGGTGGTAGGTATAAATAAGACACAATGGAACAAAATACACAATAGAATATCACATGAGAGAATACCTCATAGAATAAAGGATCTCCCCTTCTTGAGTGATTCTTAGAAGTTTATTTGGCACAGTAATTGCGTGCACATAAGAGTTTTTCCCATTGTGAAAGTAAGTGTCTGGTCTCCAAAGTCGTTCTAACATCTTGATGTTCAGACTAAGCTTATCAACTGGTCCAACGAACCGAAGTCGAGGGTCACGCCAATACTACACATAGATACAGTATATAAATAAAATATATACTCACAATCAGACCACCCACTTGATGATTTCCCATTGTGATCATTAACTTTTATTACAAGTTGATAATTACTAAGCTTTCTTTACTAAAGGTGTAAGTAAACTTTCTTTAGCTTTAACTTACACCCTTAAATTGGACAAAAGCTTTGAAATAAGGAGGAACAAGATAAACTTGTCTTTGATTAATTAAATGATTCATCTTAATTCATTACCTGTCTAAAGTAGCAATCCATTGAGTAGTCCTTGAAGAAAGAATATTAAGAAAAGCTGATTAGACATTGCAGTTAGAATTTGTTTAGTGAAAACAGTTCGGGAAATAAACCCGAACGTAATTCCGAAAAAATGTCATTATTTTAACACTTTTAATTACAGAAGAATTGAATTTGGGAACATTCTTAAATATTTTATAAAATATTGCTTCCTTCATGCATGCACACCTAACCAAAACGAAAGTATTGATCTAGTTAGCACATATACAGTACAAGTGTTATTAGTAGTAGTAGCACAGTTTTACATATTTACATTTGGAAGTCTCTCTAAAATCCGTGGATATGCATAGGTGATGAAATCCGTTGGTTACTTTGTACAAGATACCCAAATATGAGCTTGTGAATAATGAATGAATTGTTTTATACATGTGCGTTGCTCTACAGGTTATTCAAATCCCGAGATTTCTAATTACTACCTTTTTCTCTGTCGTTTATTTGATATTCTAATTTCTACACTCAAGGCATCTCTCTTGTCTAAAAGGTCTGAAACAATTTTGCTCCATATTATTAGTCTCTGGCTAGTCGCAGTTTTGGCTCTTTCCTATAAGTGTAATAACAACTTCAACGAAATGAAATTTAGCTTTGAAACAATAAGCAACGCACCGTGTCCCGATTTACACGATGAAATGAACCAATTTAATATCAACTATGTCCTAAATAGAGCTCGGTGTTTTTTGAATTGATTAAAATTTCTATTTCTATCTGGCACATCTTCTTTGAATGAATTTGTCCACTGGACTATAACTAAGCTACTGTCATTCAATTCAAACGATCCCTTGTTTCAGAGGCACAAAGGTATTAGATTAATACTAGATATAGTGAACGCTTACAAAGTAATCCGTGTGCCATAGGTATTAAAGTAGTATCATGTGCGTTCTACTTTTTCAAAAGTGTATCAAATCAATAATCCCAATTGTAAATTACATTGTAAGAAAAATCCATGTAATAAGCTTACCATGTCAAGTTCAGAAATGGGCCCCATGGATCGAATAAGAATATTAGTCCGGATCGTCGTCGGCCGTCCTGTAGGTATTACAAAGAGTGACATTTATAATACTAGTTTCCAATACTAAGGAAAAACACCGAAGTAATAATAAAGCGTCTACAAAAACTGAAAAAACCGGAACTTAGAATTCATTTATTACAAACGAGAGAAGAATCATCTTCAAATCTATAATATTCAGTGTGACAGTATTAAATGAAAAAGAGAAATTTTCCATCCAATTAAATTACAGGCAAAACGAACGCGAGAGAGAGAGATTGATTCGGATGAAAATAGTTTAAGATTTATCATACTAAAGTAATAAAGTCTGAGAAAGCAACAGTCTGCCTTGGTGCAATATTGGAGTCGTCTGAAGAGAAATTCTTAGTGAAAAAGCAAACTGGTGCATTAGAGAATTAAGCCTCGTAGTCATATCCATAATAATAATAATATTCTTATGTTATCATTATTATGTTCATATGTTATTTCGAAAAGAATGTATTTCTCTCTTATACACCATGGAATCCAAGAGCATCTCTAAAGCTTCACAAAAAACTGTGAAATATCGGCTTTTCTACTCTAATATTTAACATCTTCTCCGACAGTTCAGTAGTTTAATCTTGATGGACCTACTACTACTATAAAATAACTAAACTCAAACCAAAAACCAAAGAAACCAAAGCCAACAAGGATTTTAAGGGAATAGGAGAAATGGAGATGATATCTTGAATAGAATTCGTGTCTAAACGAGTTGATTTTGGCCTTGTGTCCTAAAGCTAAAATTGCTAAAGCTATCTTTGTACGGTTTTTCACTAGTGCATAGTGGTTTGATACTAGTGTGTGTGTGGTGCCTGTCTGTTAAAATGTTTTAATAAGAAAAAGGCACCCTTCCGACCGATCCGACTAAAAACTGAGCTTTCCTTTAAAACCTTTGAAAGAGTGAAATTTCTAAAGAAAGATAAAAATGAACGGATGGAACAAGCTACTTGAAACGATCGATTAAATTATTCCATTATACAGTGTACATTATGTACACAATTTTTTATACTACAGATCCTTAGGCTGTAAGAGTGGGGTTTGTGTGTGCCGAGATTCTTGTGATGGGGATAGGGACGTC
>JAQGBU010002135.1:0-10447 GCA_034698605.1 Isotoma decorata | reverse complement strand
TTTGGACACGGGGATTCTATTGAGCTATTTGAAACCGGAATCGGATGAGAAATGAGAGAGGAGATAGAAATAAACTTCCTGGAAATATACAGGATTACGTCTTATTAGTATGATTGATATTCTTTTGAAAAAACGAAAGCAAATTCAAAAAAACCTTTGCAGTCTTTAATATTTTCTTCATAATTTTTACGTTCATGTTTAATACCTGTGCATGTCTGAAGTAGTCTCCAAGTTTCTGTTCCTTTTTAACAAAACTAAGAAATGATACGATACACTATACGATTTTTTGTCTTACCAAGGATATACAAGCGTGGTATAACTAATCGTAAGGTACATTAAACATTATGGCTCACGGAGTCACAAACTCTCTTTCACTTTCACTGCTTTCTCCACAAGGTTAACAATATGTGAAAAAGGAACAAGGGGTTTTTTAGTCTCGTACAGTTCACACTCACTCATATGTATGATATATGTATGTATGAAAAGATTGTAGAATATCGTTTGGCTGACGAGCGTACATAATATGTATATATGGGTGTCAGCTTGTAATGTCTCCTTGTTACATGGTCCTCCTAGTTAATTTTTCCCTTTTATAGCATTCCTCGTCTCTCTTTGTTCTACTTTTTCTAAAATGAAGTGCTAAAGCATGAAGAGTAATATTAGATTCCTTGTGCTCCTGAAACATTTTATGTTTCGGATGACACGTTTTTATTTACAACGTTTCCTACCGTGAGCAAAGGGCTCAAGTGCTCAAGAAAGGTAAGCATAATATAATGGAAGGCCGATGATAATATCACGTTATAAATGTAAGGTAGGGTAAACAAGAGAAAGGCTTCTTCCATTTTTGTCTGACTGATAATGATAACTTACAGCTTGTAGAGAAGCCGTCTACCATTTGAGCTCTTTATGACGACACTCTATTACTCTTATACTCTTCTCCTCTTAACATTAACGGTTTAATAAAGTCAGTAGAAAGCTGTCCGTTCTTCTTTTTTGTGCCGTAAAATTAAGTAAGAAACTGTGAATTTGAGTAGAATTCGAGTCTTAAAGTTAAGACTTGGGGTGAAAGTTGTGTATTATATGGGCTCACACGGTTGAATCCTTGAGAATTTTGTAGCAACCCTGGAGAGGCTACTTTCTTATGTGTTTTACTAGGACAACAAAAGAAGAGCAGGAGGGACGACTTAAGATTAGCGTGTTATAAATGAATACTTCACTTCCGCCCTTATTCGCTCCATTTCACAAGCTTGGTTAATGCCCTACAGTCATCCTACATATTTTATATCGGAGTAAATAATAGTATATACTTAATATTAACCTGGAATAAGTGTGCTGTGGGATCATTAAGGCATAGCATTAAGGCTGAAGGTGTCATTATTTAGAAATTTGAAATAAATTTAAGTTTTTTGGTCACTGTAAAAGAACAATAAGACTAGTGAGTAAAACTAATGAATCATTTAAGTATTACAAAAAGTGTCTTCTTTAATGTTCAAAGTACATTTGCAAAAACTTGATCTAAGAGGCAGTTGTTCTAAAAGAAATTTAATAGTCTTTACAAGATAGCAACTTCAGTCTATTCAGTACATGAAACTACAGCTATCTCTGCTAGTTTGCTCTTGCTAATCTGTCACTGTTGACTAATAAACGTGTCCCTACATTTATGTTGCATTACTCAAGTCAATTACAGAATTTAAAATATGAAGGGATGAGACAATCTAAAGAATCCAAGGGTGTTTTGACTCTACTGTATTAGATGACCTCAGTCGCTCAAGTCAAGACCAGTAATGGCACTCTTCTTTCTTGTACAAGCGTTCTTGTCTGCTACTCCTAATGTTGCTGTTAAACAACTCTTACCCCTTCTACACGATCTACGACGTTGTCAAGAAGAATTTTAGTTGTTTGAGGCTTCACGTACAACATGTAAAATATGGAGTAGAAAACAAATGCAGTCTGATAGGGACCGTTGCGTTTAAACTACTGGGTGTCTTGTAAATTGGAACTAATTTGACTACCAGTCAGCCCTAGCAATATAAAATGGCATCGAAAAATTACTCTGAGTATTTTCACTTCCCTCTCTTCCTCATTCCATCCCTAGAAAATATAATGGAACACAAGGAAACTATGCATCCGGAAAAATTGTATCTGTATCACAACACAAACAAAAATTTGCAGCTGCTCTTGGAACTTTTAAAAGTATCTCGTTCTTGGTTGGCGTTCTGTACCGTCAACTATATTTACACCATTAGAGCAAAAGAGTAACGATGGGGCCTAGAGTTCCAAACATAAGACCAGTGGTACCACCATACCATCATCACTGATCTTGAAGGGTCATACCAACTTATGTATATGCTTTTACTGACATCGTCTTGTCTTCTATCTTTTATATTGTTGGTGGAAACATTTACTTAGAGTAAGGAAGCCAGGACCCAAACGCCGAGAAAACTTTGAAAGTAGTGAGTAAAGAGCCTTGATCTGGTAGTCTGCTGTTACTACGACTAGACTGAAGATTAAAGCTGGAGAAGTGCGTTGAGATATAAAACTTTGTTGTAGTACGAGATAAAAAATTTAGAGAATGTAGAGGAGAATTTCTTAGGAAATCGATACTGCATGCTTGAACGAGTTATGGTTGCTAGTTTTCTGACACATATGTCTTCCTGTCTTTTACACATCTTCCCTATTCTCTCCTCTTATTTTTCCAACTAAGAACAAGATTTTATATGAACTTCGTCTACTTTGCTCGTTGTTTTTGCAACCTTTCTTTATAGTTTGGAGTCTAGTAGGAGATACTACAACTCTCACTTCCAGTCACTTATTCTCCTTCCATCATCAAATCTATCCCGATGGGATCTTTTTTACTATTGTGGTAGTGGTGATGGTGAGCTTCCACAGCCCGCACACGCACTAACAAACATATACAGCAGCATTATTGCAGACATTGATGTACCATGACTGAGGGAAGTTCTTTTACTATTATTCCCACTACTACTATCATGTACTATGAGGAAACTAGAGAGGCTTGTGTACTGACGCCGATAATGGTACTTTGTCTTATCATCCTGGTACTTTTTGGGGAAGTTAGCCTGTCGCCGGTAGTCCAGTTAGACACTTTCATTTGAAATCGTCTGTCAGTCGATCATTTTTCTATGAGTCTTGTCATTGGAAACATTTTCTCCCTTGCGTATACTTTCTTTTCTTCTAGTAACAATAGGGAAAAAAATAATCGACGAGATTCTAGAAAACGATGGGTACGATGGGACTAGTACCAATGATTTTAGCAAGTAAAATGGAAAATCGTAGGAAAAGATCTAGTCAGGATTTCTCCTTCCATGTTAAACTAAAGCTAGAGGAGTTTTACTTAAGCGTGAAAGCATCTATACCGTCAAGGGTCATTTTGACCATGTGGGTAATCTTTAGACTAGTTCTTTATGTAAGTCTCATCAAACAAACGCTCTTTATTTGTATCTTTCTGTACTTCTTCTCAAGTTCAGGGTAACACATTGTCTACTGATCTGTGATCGTACATTTGTTTCCAGATTGTGAATTGGTAGTCTGGGGGCTATTATTGAAAGCATGGCAATCATATTAAGAATGAATCTTGTACTACTACATACAACAACTGGCTTTTCATATTGGCCTGCGCTAATAATCATCCTCATATAGTTACTATATTGATGGTGGGGGTTTTTTTGTTCTTGGTGAAATTTATGTAACTTAACTTCTCCAAGAAAGTCAAGGGAGAGTCTTTATTTCGGCAGGAGATAAGGATTTTGCTTTACGTTTGATTCTGCATGTGGTAGAGATTTTCCAAGTAATTTCTATATTGAAGAATTTGGAGCTTAACAACACTGAAACCAAAGGTTCCTTTGTTGCTTTGGTGTGGTATTGCTTTAGTATATATCAAAAATTGGTAAATAAATAAATTCGCCGTAAGCGTAAGGGTTCGAAGGGATTGGATTTTTGTCTTTTGTATGTTTTTCCAATGTAGTCTGTATTCATATGTCCGTGAGATATTTAAATGATAACTGCCTTGAGGAATGTGGAAGTTAAAATTCGTATTGCATGTGGAAGATTACTTCTTTTAGATGTACTTCTACACCAATGATTGAGATGAAAGATCCTGAATTCTATGTTTGGTTCATACTGTTACAAAATTGCATCCTTTCTCGGTCTATTATTAGTATATGAATTTAAGAATGGCCTTAAAGGTGAGACTATCAAAAGATATATTTATATATTTTGCCAAAAGGGACCAGTTTTAAAGATATTGACCTAAGATTAGCGACAGGTAGAGGAGTTAACTTCGTTAAATCTTAAGTACCTATAACTCCAGTATGACCCAGGAATTAAATTATAGAAATAAGAAAAGGGATCCGCTTGTGTAATTGATTTTGACAGATAATCAAGATATTCCTATGACAATGTTGTGTCACTACTGCTTATCTTTGCCATTTAACAGGCACAGAGCTGGATAGTATTTCCGTTAAAATGATCCTTGGGTGGTGTTTAAGTTAAATACCTGTTACACTGGCTTCTTCATGATTTCTTGTGCAATATAAAATGTGTCCCTGTTTTGTAGACAGGCTGAGGGGGGGAAATTATTGGTCCGAATTTTGTGTTCAAGGCAAAGTATGCTATATTAATAAGCATCCGAGTCAACTATAGGATTTTTGAATGTTCAATTATGTTAGCTTTTAAATCAATTAATGGGCTCTCATCCTGTTTAAGAATGTTTCTCATTAGATCCAAGACTGATCTATATCAATTTAATCATGAAGTCTCTTCTTACATAATGCACTTCCTTCTTGTTTTGTCTCGTAGACACTGATTTTTATTCAGTTTGCTGGTGAAAGTTAGATTTGCTCACCCTGTTAACAAGATGTATACAGATTCTTGAGTAGTTTACTCTTAAGAATCCTCTTGAATTGTACGGGGGAGAGTGGGGATGCGTATTCATACACCGGCTTTGCTTTTTGCTTACGGAAGCTTAATTATTTCCCAAATTCAGCTTTACATCAGGTGTACGTGTTAGTACATAATGAATTCGTTTGTATTTCAGGAACAAAGTCACAAGTCATACAGGCCCTTGTGCGTCCTTACATTTCGGCTGAACTACTTCATACATGGACTGGAGCCGATGGGTTATCATCTTGTGAATGTCATACTCCACATCGTCGTATGCATTATGTACTTCAGGTAAGAAAACTATATTATGCTTGTATTTTTGACTATCTAGAACACATGGCAGGCTAAGGATTAATAAAATTCACAAATCTCTCAAAATATCCTTAGTAAGCTTACCGACAACCAATAGAATATAAAATAACACTTTATGTTAGCGGAAGGTTCATATCATATTTGTTTTTAATCGTTCAGTTCCCTCACAAATATCAGATCAGTGTGAGTTCTTAAACAATAAAATAACGAAAAAATACATTATTATGCTTAGAATAAAGAAAGTACCTAGTTGCAAAACATTGATCATATAAATTTACGCAACGAAAAGGTAGTTATTTTATATTACTAGCAGAAGTAATAGTAAGCAGAAGACACCTAGATTTATCTCTCGTTTTCGGAAGATGAGTAGTACTAAGAATTGATAGAAGATTTATAAAGTAGAACAAGGATTGATCCACGGGAGACAGAACTGACATGTCTTTTACCAAAATGATGAGTTGTTTGAAAAAAGGACATAACACTTGACTAGAGCCAGTCCATAGGATCAACGAAGCATGGAAGGATGAAAAATGATCTTATGGAAAATAAAAGCATCAAAAAGCCGACATTTGAAAATGTTTCTTCAATTTATTTTACAGACTGTGCACCATGTTTCTACCAGAGCTGGGAAGTTTCGTTGCAGGCATTTTGTTCGCTATTCATCCAATCCACACGGAAGCTGTAAGTTTCGCATATTTTTGACAATTCGCTTCCTCCTAGAAATAGAGAAAAATAAAATAAATGAAAAAAACCTCTGAAGAAAAAGAGAAATAGACGAAGCAAGAGAGAAAGGATGTTACCTTTTATTGCTTTTTTAGTCTAATTCCCTTCGTACAACTTCAATCTAAAAGACATTACGAAAGCCGATTACTTTTCCTTGAGTAGTTTGTGTTTCTCTTACATCTTTTGAGAATAAAGGCTCAAAGATTGTCAAAAAAAAAACAAATCTTTCTTCTCATAAAGCCATATTGTTTATTATTCTAAGATTTGCTTTTCATACTGCTTTGAAATATAAGATATAATGGGAATGCAATGTCGAAGGGTTAGCCACTACGTGAAGAATAATATTCTTGAGTTGTACTAGTAATGACAGTAGTTTCCTAGTGT
The DNA here is from genome assembly GCA_034698605.1 of Isotoma decorata. NCBI lineage: Eukaryota > Metazoa > Arthropoda > Collembola > Entomobryomorpha > Isotomidae > Isotoma > Isotoma decorata. The sequence continues at coordinate 4,126 of JAQGBU010002135.1, read as the reverse complement.
TAGCCTTCCCTATAATATGTATCCGCGTGATTGCCCCCCATAATCGTTTTCTCATGAAACATGCCTCATGTCTTCCATAAATCCCTCACTTTGAACCCTCTACGTAACGCTTTTCTTCTACTATTATGATGGAAGGAAGTTAAGTGCAGTAACTTTGTAGATAAGGAATTCATTGGTTGCAAAACCACACTTTCTAATGCCCTCTCCTATAAGTATCAATGTAAAAGGGTCAGTCACTCTCAATCACAATCGCTTAAGTCTCTATAGCTTGGAGTGTAACTGCGGATGTTTTATGTTTTAAATGACCACCATCATCATCAAATAGGCACTACAGCCCTTGCATTAAAATACAACAATTGAACCTCCAAAAAGAAGGTTAATATTACTATTGTTGTTATAACGGGCTCCAACCCATAACAATGACGTACGTACGTACGTACGTATGTACTAGTACCTTACAAAGTTTCTCTCATTGCTTTCTATCTCATTCATAATGGATATAATAACACTTTCAGCTTAAAAGGTTAAAGGTCTGTCACGCTATTATATTTAACATGTATGGTTATTACGAGCAGGAATTTACTTTTAAAACTCAAATCTTGGACACAATTCAACTCTGAGATTGATATCATTGGGACATTAGGGAGAAAGCAATAACGCTGGTAGTAACCAATGTACCGTTGGCTAGTGTAATTTGGCAATTGAATATGCCTTAACTTTTCATTTTTATTGTTGTTTCTTCCACTTTAAGTCGTATATTATCAGCATGAGTATGAAGTGGAGTAATTTTACTTTAATATTGTAATAGTGATTGTATTATGGAAAGATTCGTATCTGATGTAGATTAGAAGGAGTAGTTAAAGCTGTAGAAGGCTATAGAAGTTATGCTTTATACAATGATTCTAAATTATGGAAAATTATATATGATATAGTTAATTTTACTATTTCTAACTATTTTTAAGAGAAAAATAAAAGAGAATGATTGCCAAAACCAAAAGGTCACTAAAAGTCTGGTATTGGTAACTCTACTTTCGGTTTCTTTTCCTTCAAAAGAAGATAATCGATCGATTTACTTTTATTCCCATCACTTCATCCTAACAGCATTATTCATCTTGACCAGTGTCCATCATATCAAATATCGTAGAAAAAGGGGAAAAAACTTGGAACTCCTTAGAATTGGAATATGTTATGGTTGGCTGCAGAAATACTGTTAACATTAAGTATCAGAAAGAGAGAGTGGATAGAAAAAATAGTGCACGTTTACATTAAGATAAGTAAAGAATTGCTCGATGAAGGCACACTCACCTATACAATTCACTAGGGATTTCTAGCTGCAGTACGTTTTTTGAACCTTTAGTTCTTTCACTATCAGACAACTCCATTTATTGGACTATTCAACGACTTGTGTAAGGTATTTTGGAAGCCTTCGTCTAAAAGTTAATCTGTGCTCGGTCAACCTATCTGCTTCATTTTTTGCTTATTAGTGTGACTTATGAAATGAAATGAATACTTTGTGCTAACTGCTGTATTTGGTAGTAGTCGAAAGCCACTACTTCCTATGCAATCAGCCTACAGCTAAGCGTGTCATTTTACACATGACAATTTTTTAAATAGGTCTCTGATCAAGTTTCATTTGTGACTCAATTTATAGTAATAATCATGAAACAGCTTAAACCTGGCCAAAAAATAGATTTATAGATTAATTTATCCTATCAATACAAATTAGGTTGAAGTTAGTAGTTATTTCCCAAGCTCGAAATGGATTTGTATTTTATATTTTTGCCTTTATTGTCTTTCCCAGTTCATTAATGAATACACTGATCTCCTACTGGCCACTGGTGACAGTGCATAGTGACAAGTTCTGTTGCTCAAACTGTGCTAATAGACTAGACCACTAGAACGGAGAAACTTCTACGCTGACCAAGGCAATAATAGAATAATACTATAACCATATTAAAGTAAGAAATATAATAGTAAAGGTTTTGATGGATGAGGATGCTTTTGTATTTTATATGTGTGTGCTTTCTCCTCAGAATTTCCAGTAGGTTGTGATATCGACGACTTTATCATCAACTGACACTCTCTTGATCCGAAATGAATCATGTTCTCACTCCTTGTTCTCTTCAAATTCTTTGTCATCCTCGCCCTTTGTCTCCTTCATCCTGCCTCAGCCAGGCTACCACGTTTCCTATAGAATACATCCCCATCACCCGTGTTGACTTTCTCTTTACATCATCCTTACCTGCTAGACAAGGAAATACTACTACTACTTTGTATTGGTGGTGTATATCCAATCAGTAGATGATAGTGGGGATGATTACGATGATGGTGATAGTTTAGACTCTTCCTGTCGAATCTTGTGTTACGTTGCAGGATGAAAACAACAGTTGGATATCACTCGTCAAACAGACTTTTAAGCTCTTTAATACCATCATCCTCAGACACCATCATCCCTCATCCAATGTATTATCAATCAGCATTTAACAACTATTATTTTCCTGGCTTAGAAGATTAAATGAGCCTGTGCAGATTTAAAAGGGAGCCTTAGTAATTATATTTACCTATTATGCACAAGGCTTGGCTGAATATTGGGGTTCATTGGCTTTGATGAATCACTGCATAAAGGTACAAGGACCCATTTTCCTACAAGGACCCATTATGATCACAGCCCAATATATGTACAATAGATTATTTATTGCTGGAATGGACTAAGAAATTCTATTTTATTCATGGCTTGATCGTAAGCATTCTCCGTGTTGATTTCATGCCAACATTTGTAACGAGTATTGTACCATTTGAGAGAAACTTGGCAAAGAAGGAGTAAGGGAAAGCCAATTCTTTTGTGTTACTAGAAATGAATTAATCAAAGAATCAGTCGTAGCCATTACGAATCAAAAAAGTGACAGACATTCTGACGTGACAGGAAGGACTGGCTGACAGACGGATGTTTCAAATAAGATGAGTTGTCCAGTAGAAGATGGCAGTATTATGATGTGTAATAGTTGTATATTTTATTTTTAACTTTCAACTAAAGACAATGTTGTACAACTGTCTGCACGAACTGAAGGTTTAGAGCTGTAGAACATAATGTTGATATGAGATTTCGATTACGGATTTCAGTTTGAGTATTAACAAACTAAAGGTTTGGAAAGGACGTATGATTTGGGTAGAGTTATTTTACTTATTAACAAGCAAAAATAAAACACTATTGTCTATTTTCAATTTTACCTTTCACCTCTTTAAGTTATTCAGATAGGTAGTAAACAGTAGCTTGATAACATACCAAATAAATTGTATTATTATTGGAAAAAGTAACGTACTTGCAGTAATTACAAGAAACCCTGAATCGCAGTTTTTGATATACATGTCTCATCGTCCCAGTTCGTTTAGATGGCATTATTACTGTCATAAAAATAAATTAAAACATTATTATATCAAGTAGACCATATTGCTTCACAATTTATGACCCTTTTCTTATCCAGATATATTCTTGACTAGGGGATGATGTAAATAAAGATAATTCAATACTTTAGACCTGTTCTGTTTAATGGGCAGCAAAAATAGGGGTTTCTTCCTCTCATAAATGTCGATTCTGCCTGATGCTCCATTTTGGTCTAATAAAATGGTGATAGAAAAGAAATTGCTAGAATCCTACAAAAAAAGTAGTAAAGCAGAGCTTAAATGCAAAATAAAATCTGTGTGTGGTTTGAGTTGAGCACATAAAGGATTTACTGTTTGTAGGTAAGTAGCAATGGCAGAATAAAAGACAAGTTTGATTCTCTTTTATAATAGAATCATTTCTTTTACTTGGATCCAAAGTAATAATAAGGATCCATATTTTTTATCTTTAGTTTTACTACTAATTTGATTAAGCATGAAACGTGTGAATGTAAATAATAATACTACGAACACAACCACCACTACCTCACCTCAGTACTTTGGGATTTATTTAATTTTACTGTACATACGTTGGTTTCATAAGGCTTTGATCATTTCTTTCGCATGGAATCACTTTGATGCAATCGCTTTATTTTACGCTTTGCTTTCTCTTTATTAAGTATCGGAGATACTTTATGCGAATGGTAGTGTCGTCCGTCGATCCGTCCATCCGTCCATCCGTCCATCC
>JAQGBU010002134.1:0-10447 GCA_034698605.1 Isotoma decorata | reverse complement strand
TATCTATGGTTTGATTAAAAAGCCGTTCTAGCAAAATAGCACAAAAACATCATGCTATTTTGCTTAGGTGAAAAAAGTATGCTAAGCTGCTGTTTTGCCTTTTCTGCTATTTATTACACTAAATAGCAAAAACCGCCATTCAAGCAATTTCCAAAAAAAATTTGAGCACCAAAACAGCGAAATAGCCAAGCTATTATAGCATTGCTGTAATAGCAATGGCGCACACTGTTGGGGTTATTTGCTTCACCGTAGAAATTTTACGTGTTGAAGGTTATAGGGGTTTATTGAGAGAATTGAAATGGTGCTAAAACTGCTTTAAAATAATCCTTTATTTTGTTACCTGTGAGATGACATGCTTAGTCACGTATACAAATAACATGCAGTTTGCCTTCTCTAACCCTTACCCCATTGTTCATCCTTTTGCTTTTGTATAAAATACACCTGTCACATGCATTCAGAGCTACCAGTCACCACATCCGTGTTCTATTCCGGGAATTTATATCGTCAACAGTTATTTCGTCTTAGTTTATTTGAAATGTTTCAACTATATATAAAATAACACGAAATAACTGTTCACTATATGAAAAGAATATAATGTCTCATTGATACTTAAAATCAAAATAGAGAATTGGAAATAAACGCCTTAACTTTAACTTTGGTGGTGAAACACATTTAACTTTTAACCATACTCTATAAAGAGTATTTCTTAAACTGAAAAATACAGCATTTTATACATAAAAATATACGGATATTAATCTCTGTATGAAAATATGGGTCTAAAAATATTGACTCAAAATCTAAAGCCGCTTCTTCTGAATAATGTATGACCTTATTGACCTAAAATTCATGCTTAGACTTTAAAAAGTTGGTTTTCGGTTGCACACGCTTTCCTTCTCGCTAAAAAAAATGCATTTAAACCTAGACAGAGGGGTTGGTCACTTTGACTTATTTATGAACTTCAGTTTGCCTTGAATATTCATTAAGAAAATGGTAAACAAACCCTTTGAGAATTTAAGCTTGAAAGGAGTCAAAGGGCCAAAATACGCAAAGGATTATTTTAAGTAATAAGGACAAGATTTATTGGGCACATTTGCTTCATTGTAGAAATTTTAGTTGTTGAAGGTTTTATCGTTTTATGGATTTCATTGATATAATTTAAATGGTGTTAAAATTGCTTTCAAATAATCCGTCAGTTTATTACCTATAAGATGACATGCTTGGTCACATACGCAAATGACGCGTCAGATGGACGGACAATCGGAAGTAAAATGATTTCGTATTTTTGTGGTAATTTCCCTTTGAAAGCTGCTGCCTATATGATTCATCAAATATTAATTGCCATTTTCCACGGATTGACAATACCCTTAGGGACTCTTAAGACGATGAATAATTATACTAGCTATATAGCTGGCTGAGAGCACTAGCCAAACCAATTTATAAGGGTAATTTTTAAAAATGAACACCGAAAAGGGTAGACTTGGTTTGGAATCTTACAGGGGTACCTTATTTTACTTCATTAGCTCAAAGACTTTGAGACTGAAAGCATCCCTTGTAATGTTCAAATAATAATTGAAAACTTGTATTTAAAAAAATTCTCTACATTATTACTAGACATTCATCCAGCAACCTATTTAAATAAGTTACAAAACTTTTCAGAAAATTATCATCTCATTTTCTCCAGGATATTACTTCTTACAAAATCCACAAACTTTTAAGGTAAGAAAAACTAATAATCATTATGAGATTTAAATTTAAAAAAACCTTACGCGTTTTAAAAACAATTGGTTTTAGTGGAATGTGCATTTTAGTGTCTCCTCGCTGTGGGTTTTTAAAGATCAATTTATACAAAAAGAGTAGACGATAAATCCTTAAATAATATTGTAAAAGTTGTATCCAATACATAAAAATATTCAAGGGTAAGGTGTTACAAACAAACAAAGTCCGCCCAAGGAATTTTACATAGTTAAAGTAAAACTAAAAAACAAAGAAGGATCCTTTTTAATTCAACAATGCGCTTTTTTTGAGGTGTAGGGTGTAGATACACCACATGATAAGTTTTTTTAGTTAGAAATCTAAGGTAGTTTGAGATTGAAGTCAGGTTAAAAGGTTTAAGAGTAAGTGAGTTAGTATTTTAATTAATACATTAGTAGTGTAATCTAATCTGCAGCCATATTTCATTGATTTTTACTTCCGTCTTTCATTCTTATGAATTCATTTCATTTCCTATGGGATAAAATTATTATACAAGTTTTTTTGTGAAAATTTAAATGTTGATGGAAATTTTTAATGTAATAATGGGGAGTTTAAAGTCTAAATACTTCAGGGAATTGTTTCAAACTTGTCAATGCATTTATGCAGATTTGTCTTTAAATTTTGTTACTGCATTATGCAAACCAGATCACATTTACCGGTAAAAATGTAACCATCATATTTAGTTTTCATAAATCAGAGATTTTGGAGAGGCGTCAAAAAGTTTCATAAATTTTGTTTCAAAGTCTTCATTCAGTCAATCCTTTGTTGCGACATGAGTTAGACATACAGGGTAAAAGCAATGCCTGAACCCTCATTGCATTGCCTCGAACTATGTTTTAGCGTTATTAATATTACTCAATTCTTTTATTGCATTGGGATCCGTGCATTATATTCGTTGAAGATTCAAGTGCACTACATTTCCATTGTATGCTAAAACAAATGTCGGTTGAAGTGTTCTAGATGAGGACACGCAAAGGATTAGTATACTTTAATTTTAAATTTTTCATCGCAACAAAAAACGGGGGATTAGATTAGAGAATTATCCTAATCATCTCAATTTTATATTCGTACCTCAAAAATGCAAAGTGCATAGCCCATCATGAATTGAGAAACCATAGACCGGCATGGGTAGGCTCATTTCTTTTGTAAGTTGGAAGTAAGGTTATATTCCTAATGAGACGTAAGAAACGTTATTTTCTAACGTCTTTGGTTTCTCTTTAATAGTATAGAATGTGAAAATTTTAGTTTCAGTGCTAGACTACATACAAGCAGATGCAACTACGGGCTTATGACTTGGGACATTTTTTAAGGTTTGGTCCAATCAACCTCTCCCAAAGATTCGATAGACTAAAAAAAATCAGCATGCGTAAAAGTAGACATGCAAACTGTCCACTAGTTGCGAGACCTTTCATATAATTTTAAACGATCAAGTAATTAGCAAAATAAATTACTTCGCCAATCTGTCAAAAACGGAAAAGGATGTTATTAAAATAAGTTATTACGGAATACGATCCAAAAATTTCGTTTACACTTTTATAAAATTTATCATTTAGTAAAACCGGATTCTGATTTTGCAATATTATTATTATTATTTCCATCCATCAAATTTCAGTTAGTACTAGCATAAATAGTCTGTCTTCAGTAGAATCAATAAATACACGATTCAAGTAGGAGGAAACAAGATTATTGAAGTGGCGAGTTGACATAATATTGATCGAGTTCCCTTCTGGAAAGAGATACAATTAGGATGATTTTTTTTACGTGTCCACCTTCCTCTCGTGGTTTTCCAATGCCAAATCATGAAAATCCCATTGAACTATCTAAAGTAATGCTATATATTTTGAACTTATTTCAGGACTAAAGAAGTTAGCAACTCACCTAAACGGGAATTTAGTGATAATGTCGATGCACCCTTCTAGACCGGTCTACCCTTCAAACCAAAAATTCGTTAAAACTGAGGACTCCCTTCAAGAGTGGGATAATCTAAATGCCTACTACCAGGGTGAACTCCAAAAGTTAAAGGCTGAAATACGCAAATTAAAAAAATCGTTATCCTCAGAGAAATCAGGGTCAAAACCCAAAACTTCTAGGTTCAGCCGTAAAAAGACCTCTCGTAAGTCATCATCACGTGAGAGGAAAGCCCTTAAATCTCGATTACTTGAGCTATTTGGAGAGTCCCCTCCTGCTTCAGAAGGATCAGAAAGTGACGGCTCTGTTGCGGAAAATACTCGGCAAAAATGTAAACGACGTCATAAAGGACGTAAAGGTGCTGATGATTCAAATACCGAATCCTTGCCTAAAAAGCCATCCAAAAGAAAGACATCTGATAAAATGGAAAAACTCAAGTTAAAAATAAAAAAGGAAGAGAAAATAGACAGACAAAATGTAAAAAAAGGAAGATGAAGCCAAATTGGTCTATCACATAGATAATTTTAAAGTAGAGTACGACCGAAAAAGAAAAACCAGATATCATTAGATCCGTTGCAAAAGAATAAAATGAGGGGCTTTATCAGCTTAAATCAAGAGGGATACAAACCTCCAAAAGCCTCAGGGCTTAACCTGATCCAAATTTTGAAAGTACTCTACCATGAAGATGCAGCAAATACTCCAACAACGACAACGAACACCCCTCATGTGGATAAATTCAACTCTACATTTTTTAATGCAGGAACACCCCCAATTACTTTCATACCTTCCGACTGGACACCCCTAGGACCACCCATAAATACTTTAAGCAATCCCTACTGGAGACCTCAAAATACACCCCACGGAGCATCCGAAAATACTTTAAGTAATCCCCACTGGACACCCCACAAAGCACCCCCAAATACTTCAAGCAATCCCCACTGGACACCCCAAAATACTTTAAGCAATCCCACGGGAAACCCCAAAATACTTATAGTCTACCCCACGGAACACCCTCGATTACATTAAGCACTTCCCACGGGACACCCCACAGCACTTATGGTTTACCCCAAGGAACACCCTTAACTAGTTCAAGGACTCCCCGCGGGACACCACAAATCAATTTTAAGCTACCCCAAAGAGACACCCCCAAAAACTCTCAAACAACCCACAGGGATGCCCTCAACTACTTTTAACCAACTCCAAAGGGATACTAAATTTGAAGTGAATCTTAAGTTCGACCCATAACAATGACAACGGACAAAGCTACAGTGCGCAGTGTAGAAAACAACATGAACTGGAAAGTGCTTGCCAAAAATAACAGAAGGAACAAGAAAGAGTACAGCATATTTTCACCATCGTGTCCTGAAAATGGAAATATGAGCCCGAGGGATTCGACAAGCAATGCTCATTGAAGTCCTCTAACAAGTACTCCTAGCCATTCTCCACCCAAACTACCTAATGAATATTCACAAGATCATTTCAAGATGTCTTTCCCCTCTTAAGAGTCACCCAAAAGCTAAACAACCATTAAAAACCCATCCACTCAATCTTTTAAACAATAATAGAAATACCAAGGAAATCGCTCAAAGAGCTAACAACTGCCAATACAAGTGTGCGGACGTTGTCGGTCCAATAATTCAAAAGTCCAAGGAAAATGAGAAACCCTCGGAAGATAAGGAAAAGGAACGTCTTCGGAAAGAAGACATTAATTAACGAAAGACTTACACAACAACAAAACATAATGAATTCCTAGCGGCGGAACATGTACGTGCTAGTTCGGAGGCTCTAGGTACCGAAGGGATTAGTCAGGAAAAAGTGGAGCTTATAGAAGTTGGTTTGAAAGCTATGGAAATGATTAATAGAATTATCCCAATAAGCACAAGTTGACTGGGGTTTGCTTGGCCCGTTAAATTCATGTTCTGTGGCCCATTGCCGATTTTGGCCACCTTCCCATACATGAGCCACAGATGGATGCCAGCGATGAACCAGGCATAATGCCCGTCATATCCCTAACTTAACCCATCGACGATTAAACAATGGGATATTTGGACCATTTGAGGCCCATGAAGGGGAAATCAAGGGGGCCTTAGTTTATGCCAATGATGGCCCTACCATTGGATGTTATTTTGTGGGCAATGCAATAAATTTAGAACTAAATTTTTGTATTCAGAAACAATCGGATTTTATTACTATACCTTTATCAAAATCAATCAACAATATTTTTAGTAAACGGAACACAGAGATGATAAGAATTGAATGGCATAAGCACACACTTAACTAGTATTTCCGAAAGTAGTACACTAACATCCTCATGGTTACAGCTCTTTACAACGAAAATACCCAACTTAAAACTTTCACAAGGGTAATCTATAAAGTTAACAGTTTCCAACATCCAGTGACATTTTAAAATAGGGTTTTGAGTATCAGTTACGTCTACATTTTTTATTAGCAGAATTTTTCCATCCTTAGACTGGAAGCAATTATCTCCTTCAACTTCGCTAAAAGTATACCCTTTGTACAAAAATTTTGATGCGTTTTTAAAATATTTTATTTCCCCATTATTTGGAGTAGCATCAATTCCGACATCTACATTATTCAATAAGCTTTTCTCGTTCACCCTTTTTGCAACTTGAGAAAGTTGCTTATGATTTTTTCTAATCATTCTTTTAATTTCCTGCATATAATTCTCAAAACCAAATGCACTGCAATTGTCAAGTGATCCATACTTTAAACAATCGTCGGAAATATGTGTCAAAGAGTGAACATTGTATACTAAAAACTTATCTCCAAAAATATCCTTGCAATTTTGGACGAACAGACACAAAAGAGACTTTGCAAAAATATTCCATTGAGGATCATTTGCCCGGTCACTAAGCATTATAAATGTTGCGCAATGAAGATAAAGGAATATTTTGTACTGCGACGGTGGAATGACTTTACCAAGAACTACTATTCCAGTGTACAAGAGGAAGAGTCTGTATTCTGTTGCCTTAAAATGCTTAAGTTCCTTTAAAGATCTTGGCTTTCGTGCAAACTCGCAAGGAATACATTTTTGCAGTTGGATAAGCTTATCGGAAACTAATTGAACCCTTCTACTGTTCCACTTAAAAGGGACCTTTCCAAAGACCCATACATATAGAAGTTTTCTTGTAATACCTAAGCAAACCATATGCATATAATCAAGAACTACCTGGGTAACGAGACCAAATGTAATTTCAGACAAAGGTGACTTAGCCAAATGGTGATCTTCATCACTTCTTAGTAAAAACGTAGCATCAGTCCGAACTCTAAAGTTTAACTGTGTAAAAATTACACGGCCATCCCATCGGCCGTCCTGTTCACATCTTTCACAACCATGAAATGCATTAAATATTTTACACTGCTTTACGAAACTTCTCGCTGGGGCATCTGCAGTGAGACAACTTATCAAAAACTCATGCCATTTACCCTGGAAATATATTCCGTTTTTTTCTAAGTCCTGCACTTCACATATAAAATCTTTGAAAAAGTCAAAAACACTAGTTGGTTTTTCTTTCCCTAAAAAAAGTGCGATAACGAACGTACTATTATCAATTTGATCAAATCTACCTAAAACAGGCCAAAACGATAAATTGCTACTCTTGGAAATTGGAAGGCCGTCAACACCGAAGGTCAAAGAAATTAAATTATTTTTACTTTGTAAGAATGGATACCTTGCTTTACTTAACACTTTGTGAACAAATTGTAACAGTCCTCTTTCGATCCCAAAATAAATGAATTCACCACCACAAAGAGGGACTGCCTCAATTACTCTTGGGGTTTTTAACAGAGTTCGGCAATCCTTAGGAAGGCACACATTCGTCAGTTGTCCGAAGTATACGTAACAAATCATTAAAAGCAGAATGTGTAATATTGTGCTGTACAGCCCACCTTGGCAAACTAACTGATAGTGGTAACTTATTTTGAGGCTCATCAGAAATGGTAAATTCTTGAGAGCTGCTATTGGGCTCAGTCCTATTAATATTACTTAACAATTCACTAGGGTGATCACTTGAAAAATTATAACCTAATAAGTTGTTATCTTCTCCAACCTCTATTTTATCACTATCTAAACTATCACCACTTCTTACAAAGTTCAATAAACACTCGTAGTCCCGTTGAACTCTTCGCCTCTTTGTACGGCGAGAAGTCATTTTCTTCTTTTCTCCCGTCCACCGTTCCTATCCTTTGCCCCGTTAATCCATTTCATCACCGCTTGATCAATTTCTTTGTCAGTTGCAGATTCTCCTATTCTTGAAGCCCGAACAGCTTCTAAATAATTGCAAAAGAATATTAGTATTGAGAAACAGTACATAGTTACAGCTAATGTTAAGTTTCAAAATTTAAATTTTCAAACTTACTGGCTAACAAAACATGTAGTTTTGATCCGCTAAACTTCGCTTTTCCAAACTTTCCAGTAAAATTCAGCGTTGACTTCAATCCACTTCCAAGTAGTTTTGCTAGGATTGATCTCGTCAATTCTTCAATACAGCCTCCGCCGATAAGTCTTAGAACTGAAAACTGCACCGTTGATAAATCCATTTAACCAAATTAAGTCCGATAAGATTATTTTAGTAAAAAATAAATATAATTTTAAAGGCCAAACAACGTACCAACGCCAACTCATTGTCCTTGTCGGTGACCCACTCATTTAATTCATGCAGTTTTTCCAGTGAATGGACAGGGATGTCGGGTATCTTTTGACCTTCTAAGAAAGCAGGGGAAGTTGCAGATTGGTGAATTGAGTTTGAAAGATTTTTGAGTTCTTCAGTAATTTCACTTAATCGGCGTAAAACAATTTCTTGAAAACCTAATAAAAAGTAGTAATTATATTTTTAGAGGGGTATTTATTAAAATTAGGAGTATCAAAATTTCCAAATTAATCGAACTTTGTGCATTTCTTACGAGTCTGTGAAGTTCGGTAAGAAATTGCCCTTCCATCCAAAGTTGATTGAGGAGTATTTTCTGAGGAATTGCAGTGTTGTGAGGTTGGAGGAGGCGGTGTCTGCAGAATTCTGTTATTTGAATGCTGAGATTTTGCTGAACTGCTGGCACTTCTTTTATCTTCAATAGTTCCCCCCTGCGAGTTGGCAGACGGAAACACACTCGACTGACTAATGGATCGGAATGAAGGGCCGAGTGAATTATATTCGTGACCTACAATTAGAGTGAATATTTTTTAACCTCTTGTGGTATTGAAAGTCGATTCTTTTCACTCAAAGTTTGTTTGTTTCATACCTATGTAACTTGGAACATTAAGATTCATCACATCAATAAGGTTGTTACTTGATACATTAGCCAAGTTATGTTGAATAGCAGCTGCCACCGGGCCTGTTGGTCCAATGAGTTCTGCAATTAAGTGAATGCCTATCAAAATTCAATTCAATAAGTCAGTGCCTATAATTGTAATCAACAACTTTTACCAAAATCAGATGTTTGAGATTCCAACTGTGGGGTGCCCAGGGATGTAACAGATGTACCGGGAACGAGGTCAGATTCAAGGAGCGCTTGAGGAAATCCAAATTTTTCGTACACTTCTTGCTGGTCTGGTTGCTTTGTACCTGTAGTGGTAATGATTGATAATTTTAAAAATTACATACATTTTAACTTAATTACACCCTTTTTAAAAACATATTCGCGGTATTATTCTTGTACTGGAAGCACCTTTCAAATTTTAATTGAGGTATTTCATCTTATTGAAAAATATAATTTTTTACCTTGAATTGGCAACAGGTGAGAAGAGTTTGGAAGCGTCAGTAGTGGAAGCGACAGCGACTCATTGTTGACTGAAATTCTTGAATTCGTCCTTTTAGTCGTACCTTCTAGAGGGATGGAGTCCGAGTCAGATGACGATGAATAAGCATTTCTTTTTCTCTTTCGAACACGTGAAATACTTTCTTCTTCCGATTCGAGATTAGACGTTTTCAAAGCTCTATTAGCTGCCTTGCGTGCTTGTTCGTAGGTATCTGAAAAAGGCATCGCATGTTTAGATTTTAAAAACAACAAGAAGAAAAGCACTTTCAAAACCACTTATTACCGTATTCCCGAAAGCATCGAACTTCGTACTGCGTCCAAGTTCCATCATTACTTGGTAATTTGCGATGCTTTATCCAGGTTGTCACGTTTTTTGATGAGCTTTTTGGCCACCAACAAATTGTATTATCTTGAACTAACCAATTTGTTGGAACTACTTCCACCGTCTGTGTTTTCAAAAATTCGATGACACAGAAATTTATCTTTGGGACTGGGACTGGAGGCAATTTTTTTGTTAACAAATCCATCGTAGTTGATATTCCGCACAGAACTATGATATGCCGCCAGGAGGGAGGAAAGACTAAACGAGACTGAACAGGAAATTCCGTAGAGGCAGGTTGAGCTGAGTTAACCTACAGTCATAGAAAACACGGCCCATGCCGAATCTGCCTTTAATGAGCCCTAGTTCATTGCCAGGTTTTTGCCATGTTCGGGCCCACACTTCTTTCCCACAGAAGTCCCCCACACTCTTTTCCCTTCCAATGGATACTTGGGCCATTTAATTTTTTAATAGAAGTCCCCTGTATATTTTTGCCGGAAGAAACCCTACCTTGGCCCATTTATCGTAGTAACCGATTACCCATACACTTCATATCCCAAGGATGCCTCACAAAGTCATGCAATGGGCCATATTCGGCAATGCGTTTGTGCTTATTGGGTAAGGATACTGTTTGTGGAAATTGAGATAAGAAGAATGCCTTTGAAAAGCATAAAAGATGAATAAATTTCTTAATCA
>JAQGBU010002133.1:0-10458 GCA_034698605.1 Isotoma decorata | reverse complement strand
GGGGTCGTCTCGTCTCGTCTCGAACCGAGACGAGACGAGATTTTTTCGAGACGTCTCGTCTCGTTCGGAGCACTGGAATGGTTAAAACCTTAAAACTAGTTGGAATACTACTGAAAACACCAATACTACTTTTTGGATGCAGACTTTTATCGTTTTAAACTTCAAACTTAATTTTAACAAAAAATGTATAATTCGATATAATATTGGTTCAAAATTAAGCTTTGCATTTGAAAGTAAAGAAATGCTTTGTAATAATAAAATACGCTTCCTTTCTGTTCTGTCTGAATGTGTACACATTTTATTCCCTTTCAAGCAATATGATTTGCTTAGTATTGCGTTACGAATTCCTCACCACAACTATTTTATAAAAAACCATGGAATGGAATGTTTGAAAAGCTGTTTTGAGTTCAATTGTATTCACATAATTGATGTTTGGACCCTCCTTTGCTGTTTGTTTTAATTTAATTTCAGAATAAATATTTTTAGAAAAATGAGACCGTTAGTCTACGAATCGTTATCGAATAAGCTAGTAAATACTCTGAGGAAAAGTGGTCATTATCGCTGCTTTAATTCAATTCAGGGGGCTGGGATCGAGAATGTATTACGTATACAGGCATAGACTAAAGATAATAAGAACCTGACATGTCTTAGAATTATTATCTAAGCCAATGGTCTGAGGAAAAGAGATTGTTCTTACTGCTAAATTTTAACTCGAGGGGCCGAGATCGAGGCTGTAATACGTTTTTAGGCATAATAGATAGTGGGGAAGGGATTTATTAAATCCGATTTAGTGTTCGAAAAACAAATGAAAAGAGCCACTATTTATGAAGCCTAGTCCAGCTAAAAATTTAGGCTAGAAAGTTGATGGATTATTTTTTATTTATTTAAGTGTCCGTGCCATTTTCGTACACTATTAGGTCAGTCAGTCTTCCGAAGAACACACCCCTAAAATTGCTTATCTTTAGCTAACAGTCTGCAAATTATTATTCTTAGTATCTATTTATTTTGTTTTTTATCGTTATGTACAAAAGGTCTTTTGAACTCCGTAGTTACACCTTACAGAATAAGACCTAGCTCGGGCTAAATAAAGTTGCACAGGACAGTTTTTGCAATTCGGTTCAACCACGTATAAAATCTTGCATTGAGCATCAAGCAAATAGAATTCACCACATCGAAAACATAACAAATAAATATTAGCAGTTGTATTGTTGTTGTTGTTTCTTTATTGACCATTCTTCCTAAGCGGACACATCTACATTAGAGGTTGAAAACTCTTAAGAGTAGGACCCGTACTAGTTAATACTAGTTTAAAACAACGAAAAGCTTTCACCTTCCTTGTGGGGAAAAAATCTAAAAATAAAAAGGCCACTACTTACTCCAAATACCTTAAGAATTATAAGACTATTGCTATTAAACTACCACAATACAAGTTACTTGCATTAATAAAAATAATTGGAAGTATAAACGATGAATTGGAAATAATTCAAAACGCTGGAAAAACTTGAAGCCCGACGTTTATAATTCAAATCTTTGAGGAGTTTACAACTAGTCATAACATTAACTTATAATAACTTAAAAAGAATTGCCGCAGGCAAAAATTGTGTTTAATTAATTTCAGAAGTAAAGTCTATTAAATTATGGAATGCATGTTAAAAGCTATTTAAAAACTTCTAAAAAAGGGGACCACTCTCATCCTGTACTCTTAGCATATCCCGATCCCCATAATACTTAGACCTCAGCTTACATAGGAAACAGAAAACACAAGATACACATGAACTTAACTATTGTGATTTGGATTGGAACTAACGTTTAACATTGAGGGGCAACTAAAAAGGGCATTATCTTATTTAAAAATTCAAGAATGATTAATTTCCTTTTAGTGGGAATATGCTGGTACATGTTGAACTCTTGAACCTTTTTTAAATCAGCAAATATCTCAATTATGTAAATTGCATTTAGACGTGATTTGAGTAGGGAGTGTGTGATCTTTACTCTTTACTCTATACTTTTGTTTAATTCAATTATACCGTCCTTCGCTCGCGTCATGGTGTAGTCCGATATTACCAACAAACAATACAATATTTTAGCATATTTGAGACCGCTCGTTCTTTTGTTTTATAGGTTCTTCCTCGCAAATAAAATATCAAAAGGTGAAAGCTGCTTCCAAAACATCTTGAGGCACAGCTAGTAATACAGTAACAGTATATGTTAAAATTGCGGAATAATACGTCCTCTTTGTAGACTTTTTAAGATAAAAGAAGTTGCTTCCATGAATCCCCACGTACAAAGTCAAGGGTCGCATTGATCTTATTCTTTTCATCAAGTACAATTTATCCTTCCCACAAAGTGGAGTACAAGCTACTCTCCATTTTTTCAATACTTCAATAGAATCGTTATGTATTTTAATTGTAGAAGGTATAGTGTTGGCAATAACTACCATAACTATTAGAGATACGGTAGGTAAAAAACAGTAAAAGATAAATGGAGCTAACCCATAGCCTTTAAATGTTCCGAGATTCAATATAACACTAAGACTTAATCCAATTGTCATTAATGTACATGTCCCAACCTCTTGTAATCTTCGCCAATACAACCACAGAATAATTAGGTGATTATGTAACTCTATGCAAGAGCTTAAAATTGCTTGTCGTTTGAATCCATTTTCTTTTCTATATTTTAAACAATCTAGGATTGTGATGTTCATTCTTAATCCTGAAATGAAGATAATAAATACCATAGGGAATAATCTGCAGGTTTCTAGAACATTAATCACCATAAACGTGATACGAATAGTTAGAGTAACCGCTGTAAAAGTCAGCGGCTCACTTCCTTCAGTCCACACAGTTTCCGAAATTTCTTTTATGATAAAATAATAAGGGTCTAGTCTTAAAAATAAACCCCCTGCGACTACAAGAAATGGGTAAATTGTGAATGCTATCACGAAGAGAATTAAAATAAATCCGATGACATCCAATTGTTGAACGCTTGAAATGTTCTTTAATTTCAAATTCTTCGAAGCTGAAATCAAAAATTTAAAATCTGCTTTAAAACTCAACATATATGAATATGAATTGGATATTCATACATCCAATCCCTTAACGAACAGTCCCTTGGCTACTCGGCTAAGGGACTGTTCGTAAACTACATAAAACAAAAATCGGCCTTCTTTGATCTCCTCACCCACCCCTTTCAATCAACTGCGTTGCGGAACTAGTGAAACGCAGCAGCATTACCCCCCCCCCCCCATTGTCAAGTCACGCAAGTTTTATTTTCCAAAGTTGTTTGAAACCTCAAGAAAATTGAAGACAAGTTAAACCGACTGACTTACGGAAATCAACCTTACGGTAGCATTGAACCACTAAATATATTGCACAATAAAGACACGATTCGATGGATGTGATATGACTTACCCCTCGAACACTGAAATACTGTGTGATGCAGTTCATTCCAAGCCAATACAAAATCTTGTCCGTAAAATATCAAAGCAATTGAAATGCCCGTAGTGAACAAACCAAGAAGAATAAGAAGCATTTGGATTAAGACAACTACTATTGGCAAGCCTTCGTCTTTTCTTAATACTTCTCTAACAATTAAAACAAAACAACTTCCGCATCCAAAAATACAAGTAACAATGAAAACATTAAAATACCAAATCCAAAGTTTCCACGGTTTAGAAACAAAGATTAATTGTTTATGCTTCACATCCCACTGAATTAAAATCAATTCCAGACGTTGAAACACTTGAGCGTAAATATCAAATGCTTTACACAAAGAATACAAAGACATTTTGCAATTACAAAATGACTCAAAATCTGCCAGAGCGATCACATTACGTTGCTTCTTCAGTGTTTTAAATGCAAATGAAATAAATGAGCTCCTTTACCAACTGTACGTTTAATATTTTACTTATTTCGCCCAGTTAGAAACACATCGCTTTAACTAACAAAAGTCCTATAGTATATAGTCTGAATTTATATAAAGATAAATTGATTATCTTTTCCTTTTAATTTACTTGAGAAGCCTTTTGATACAATAGCTTAACCCAACTGACTCAAAGTTGAGAAATAAGAATTTCCTTCACGTATCACATAATATCGGGTTTTTTTCTTAACTATAAAAATCAATATTTTCCTTTAAATCCTAATATAAAAAAGTTGTATAAAACTAGCATTTGCATATGGAATAAAAATTGGGTAAGACTGAATTTAAAAGTGGTTGTTTTTCAGAAATTGTCAGAGTGTACAATTACAGAAGCTTCGAATGGAAACTATAGTCTGAAAACTTTAACTCTTGCAAGTTATGCAAGTAATATTCAATAAATATTCATAAGACTTAAATTAAAAGTTTTGGCATTTCTGAACTTTATGTCCAACGAAGCTCCAGTCCAGATCGAAATTAGTCTGAAAGTTGAATGCACTGCAAGTTGCAAACACTCAAGAATATCGAAATGAAGACGATAAGCAAGATATTAACTCTGAATACAAAAGTGACTGACCCAGTTGCTAACGAGCCCTGTTTCATTTTGAATGGTTAAAACCTTAAAACTAGTTGGAGTACTGCTGAAAACACCGATACTACGTTTTGATGTAGCTCTTTATCTTTTAAATCTCAAATTTTCAAAAAATATATAATTCGTTATAATATTGGTTCAAAATTAAGCTTTGCATTTGAAAGTAAAGTAATGCTTTAATAATATTACGTTTCTTTTCTGTTTTGTCTGAATGTGTACACATTTTATTCCCTTTCAAGCATTGTATAAGATTTGCTTAGTATTGCTTTACGAATTCCTCACATTTAGAAAACCACAACTATTTTATGATAAACCATGGAATGTTTGAAAAGCTCTTATGAATTCAATTATAATTCACATAATTAATGTTTATACCCGCCTTTGCTCAGTTTGTTTTAATTTAATTTCAGAATAAATATTTTTAGAAAAATGAGCCCGTTGTTAGTCTTCGAATCATTATTTAATAAGCTAATACTCTGAGGAAAAATGGGGTCCTTATCGCTGCTTTAATTTAATTCAGGGGGCTGGGATCGGGAATATATTACGTATACAGGGATGTGTAATATTTGGCGGCCATATAATGTCCTCGTAGCAAATAAAACGAGGCACTCGGATGCCTAGTTTTACTCTTTATTAAGCCTGTTCCTACTGATGATTTATTGATTGATTCTTCATTGAATTATCTAGCTTATTAGTTAGTTTAGTGTCTCAACTTTACTGCCTATCTGGAATGCAGTACAATAATACTTTTCTATCCGTGATTTTAAAATTTCTCAGATTGGCTTATGCATTCATTTAATTTATAAATGGATGCGTTTAATTTAGCTTTATAATTTAGTATTTCATTTTTGTCTTGCTTTCGTTTTAAACATGTTAAAGACTTCCATATAATTTTAAGATATTGTATTTCATTCTTAAATGCTGTGATTATACTTCAATTTGAAATATTTAATTTGCGTTTATGCATTAATATGTATTGTGCGAGTGAGTCATTTGGTCATTATATTATTGTGTCTTGTATCTTGCATGATATCCGTTCAACGCATAAAATCGTCGATTTGACCCCCAAAGCCCCAAAGTATGCCATTTATTGAAATTCAATGCAGAAAGCAAAGGTGACAATATGCATTAAGGGTTACAAATAGCAAAGAACATCATATGGTTTGATAGCCTGTGATCTTAAACTAATCTTTAACATTAACAAAGTCAGAAAGGGTTTTAGCTCATTTAAGAATTATGATTGATTTCCTTGAATTCCTTGTTCTGTCGTATGAAATTGCTGGTAACATTTTGAACTTACTTTATATTATCAAATATTTATATTAAATTAGTATGTAGACGTATGACATGTAGAGTGATCATTTTTGTTTAGTTCAGTACAATGATTGGGTGAGGTGTCGTGTAGCCCTCAGTTCCTTACAAAACAATGCATAAATGCTTAGAATTTTGATGATTCTCTCATTATACATTCTTTTTAACACATAAAAAATCAAAAGGCAAAAGCCGCCTCCAAAACTTCTTGAGGCACACCTAGTAATATACTAACAGTATATGTTAAAATTGCAGAATAATACGTCCTCCTCGTAGAATTTTGAAAATAAAAGAAGTTGCTTCCATGAATCCCCACGTACAAAGTCAAGGGTCGCGTTGATCTAATTTTTTTAATTAAGTACAATTTATTTTTCCCACAAACCAGACTACAAGCTAATCTCCATTTCTTTAGTAATTCAATAGATTCATTATGTGTTTGAATTGCAAAAGGTATAGTGTTGGCAATAACTATCATAATTATTAGAGATACGGTAGGAAAATAACAGTAAAGAATAAATGGAAGTAAAGCGTAGGCCTTAAATGTAACGAGATTTAATAAGACACTAAGACTTAATCCAATTGCCATTAATGCATATGTCCCAACCTCCTGTAGTCTTCGCAAATACAACCACAGAATTATTAGGTGATTATGTAACTCTATACGAGAGCTTAAAATGGATTGTACTTTAAATGCACTTTCTTTTCTATATTTTAAAACATCGAGGATGGTGATGTTATTTCTTGATGCTGAAATGAAAAGAATAAATACCATAGGGAATATTCTGCAGCCTTCTACGACATTAATCACTCCAAATGTGATACGAATGATTAGAGTTAACGCTGTAAATGACAGCGGTTCACTTCCTTCATTCCACACAATTTCCGAAATTTCTTTTAAAATAAAATAATATGGGTCTAGTCTTAAGAACAAAACTGCGGGGGCTAAAATAAATGGGTACATTGTGAATGCCATCACGAAGAGAATGAAGATATATCCAATGAAGTCCAATTGTTGTGCACTTGAAATGTTCTTCAATTTCAAATTTTTTGATGCTGAAATCAAAAATTAAAAATCTGCTTTAAAATTATAATTTATAACGTGTATATCATTTATAACTTGGTTTATAAAGTCGGTAGCATTGGATGTCAAATAGCAACCGACCGAGTATAGGGTAATGAAATGTTTTAGAAAGCCTTTCTAGTTATTTAGAGTTTATGGAAACAATTACTAATGAGCGGAGCTTTATGTGAATGTCATTGATTTCCTGAAGTCTAATCGTCTATCTGTAAACGCTCGAACCTTCCCCAGATACATTTTAGCCCGAGCCTAGCGCTTATGAACCCGGTATGTCAGTCTGTTCGTCCGTCTGTCTGTCCGTCTAACGATAACTCAAGAACGGTTTGACCGATTGGCATGAAATTTTGACCACACTTGTATTGGGCCAGATTAGGAACCGAGTTCGAAGATGGGCAATGTTGGTCCACTCGTTGACCCGTCGTGGGCTAAAAACCCCCACCGGTAATGCAAATTTAAGCCATTTTTTGAAAATCATCATAAGAAGCTAAAATTTGCATAGAGGTTAGGAATAGCAACATTGCATGAAATCTGAAGCCAAAGGATTTGAATGACCCCATAGGGTGACCCCCCTGGGTTTTTGAAAGTCAATGTAGAAGACTGAAATTTTGCATGGGAGTTACGAATAGCAAGGCATATAAAATCTGAAGCCAAATTTTATTTTTTCGTGGCTTAGCTAGGCTCGGGTTAAATCAAGTTGAACTGGAAAGTTATTTCAAATTCAATTGTGTAAAATGTAAAATAGGTTTTGAACAAATAAGTTAAGATACACCCAATTGAAATGGCTTACCGCTCGACATCTGAAATGCCATTTTATGTAGTGCATTCCATCCCAATACGAATTCTTGACCGTATAATATGAAAGCAACCGAAATGCCCGTACAACACGAAAGAATGAGAATAAACACGATTTGAAGTAGGACGGCGAAAAATGGCAAGCCATCATCTTGTCTTAGTACTTCTCCAACAATTAAAATAAAGCAGCTTCCAATTCCAAAAATGCCAGTAACAACGAACAGGTTAAAATACCAAATCCAAAGTTTCCACGATTTAGAAACAAAAATTAATTGCTTCCGCTTCACATCCCACTGGATTAAAGACACTTCTAGACGTTGAAACACTTGAGCGTAAATTTCAAAAGCTTTATAAACAGAGTACATCAACATTTTGCATATTATTCAACAAAAAAAATCACAACGTTTACGAATAGAATTGCCTTGGTGGTCACAGTTCGCTTCTTCAGGGTTGTAAATGAAGTGAAATGAGCTTCTGTGGTCAGTTAATGTGTTCAGAATAAGTTGTTCCGCATAAGGTTTTCCCCGTAAGGTAACTATGAAAATCAATGTTTTAATTAAGTCTTTTGACAACAGTTTTATAAAAATAGAATATTGGGTAAGACTGAAATTAAAAATACTTGTACCACCAGGTACCTGTAAGACTTTAAAACGGCAATACCAGTAAGACTGAAATTAAAAACAGATAGGTATAATTTAAGAACTTCTCACAGTATGTGAAAAAAGGTAAAGGTACTACCGTATTTTCGGGATTAGAATCACTCTCGGTGTAACTCCCCCCTAAAAAATTACCCTAGATCTACAAGATGTTTTAAATATTATCTCTCCCCGCAACATCCTCCTACCGAAACAAGAAGAATATGTATCTTACGTTAAAGGCTTCCTTAATTAGCTTTTCATAAGCTACCGTAAAACGCAATTTAGAACCCCCCCCCCTGAAATAAAGTCCCACCTCTCCTATCCTTCCAATGTTAAAAGTCCTCATCTCCTAATGTTAAAGTGGCTTTAATTATTTATTTGAAACAATAACTTCCCGTGGGGTTCTAAATCGCGTTTTACGGTAATTGTTTTACAAATTTTGAGTAAAGACAGAAAACCTAGGGAAGATACTCACAATGCAACACACGCGGTAGGGTCTCACGGATTTTTATCTCTGATAGCTCAAAAAATCAAGAAAAAAATTAGGACGCCAGATCTGAAAGTCATTTTCCCAAATGCGCCCTTTCTCCAGAGTTAGAGAAACCCAAACTTCAAAATTTGCATGGGCCCATAGCAACCCTCCCAGACCGTATACAAATCGTATCATTCTCATACCATGAAATGTGACAAAAGTGTGACTTGACAGATGGACAGACATGTATTCTTTTCGTTCGTTTTAACAGTTTTTTCCTGGACTACTTGCCCAATTTCTTCTAGAATACAAAAAACTCTTAAAATGCAATTTAAACTCCGACCGAACTCAATAGAAACAAAGTCATCAAAAAATAAATCGACTTATAAAGTTACTCACATTAGCTCATGAGAAATGGGAAAAATTAAAGTTTTTTTTAGGAATCTTTAAAACAATTTGATTTGAAACATCAACTCCGTAGCAAAGTAGGTTATCCTTCTGATTTAAAAATTGGAAATGAAGTAATTTATTATTCAAATAATCGATGTTTGGATCCCTTATATGCTCTGTTTCCTTTAATTTGATTTCATAATAAATAACTTAGAATAATGCATTTATTACTTTTTGAATCAAGTTTTCAGTAGTTATAAATTCTTTCTTTTTTCTAAGTTTTCAGTTGTGTAATAATAATGACTAGTTTATATAACCACCTACCATATTTGACCTTGCGTGTATTGTGCTTCTTGTTCTTATTTTTTCAAAATAAGATAACCAATGGTCACATAAAAGTCGTAAAAATTTCATTACAAAGATTATAAGGATTGTGCAAAACACCTCTATGCAGGCATGAATTGGTGTGGGATGCAAACATTCATTGAGCTGAAGTAAATAAAATCGTGAAACGTGTTAAAATTGTAGCCCTGTTCGCGTTATCGTTAGTAATCAATGCCTTTTCAAATTCTTAGACGGAATCCGTAAAATTCGAGGCGTATGGAATATCAACTTTTAATCAACTTAAAAAAGAAATTATAAATATTTTTCTATTTGAAAAGTGTCCTTTACTTTAGAGCAAAAGAGTGAAGCAATATGGCATTGAAAAAGGTTGACTTTTATTAACAAACATCTTTTCATTTTATTCTTTTTAATGTTTTTTCATTCTAATACAGAATTTGGCAATTTAATAACAACTATTTGGCTTTGATGATTCTACCCAACCACTGAGGAATAACCAATTGAAGTTGGATTACCAAGTTAAAATTAAAATGGAACCATGAACATGAATATCTGAGCATTTCAAATAATCGATTAACTTTTTCATCCATTCAAAATTGCTTTGCTTCAAGTGTATTTGAATAGTCTCCGGATTTTAGGATTATATTAGGTAGATTTTAAACGAATGTTTTTGTATCTTTTTTTCTTTTTACTTAAGCTAGCTAGCCATGTCGATCTTCTTTCTAAAAAATACAACAAAATATTTTACTTTAGAAAGCTTTACAATATTTATTTAAAGCTTTCTCTATTTCTATAAGTCCATATTCAACTTCACGACTTTTTTAGCCTTCTTGCTGTGTAAGTAAAGGAAGGAAGCTAGTAAATAAAAAGCATTTTGAAATATTTTCTCTATCTCAATTCATGATGATTGATTACCTTTTATAAA
>JAQGBU010002132.1:0-10459 GCA_034698605.1 Isotoma decorata | reverse complement strand
CACTACACATTACACATTACTCTACAACACTGCACTTTGACCTTTGACCTGGGTAATATTATACCCAACTTTATACCGTTGCATCTAACTAAATTTCTTATCGAAATGAAAACACACACGGTATAACCTAATAAGTATGTACTAACGAGCTGTACCTAATAAGTTCATAACTATGGCGTTGCAAATAAGAATCATACATACTAGCCGTATGGCCGGGCCTACGGCCCGGCACATACATCTGGTCTACTTTGGAGTGTCAATTTTTTTTCGATAGAGGCGATTTTCAATATCTGAAATGCTCAGGAGTTTCAGACAGGGCACCTTTCGCAAAATTGGCTTCAGAAACAGTGTTTTTAATCTTTGTTCCGGATTGTTGGAGATGTATGGTCGAAATCTAAGATTTACAGTCAAAACATCCATCGTTAGTCGCTTTGTACTTGATCTGGATGATCCTGCGACATTTCCATCGGACCAAAGATGTATTAAGATGTCTCGTTCAAGAGTTGCTTCAAATAAAACTAACACTTTGGTTTACAGTGGGTTTGTTAAAACCTCGGGGAGCCCGGATATTCAATATTGGCAGTCAGACTGCATGTTGAAGGTTGGGCCTTTGCAGTTTTGAATTTGTATGCTGCTCTCTTCGTTTTCCAAATCTCCGGTTCCTTTCTTCAACCGTTTTATTTGCCATTTCGCCCTTGCGTTTTGTTAATTGTTTCTTCCTTTTTTGTCCGATTGTATTATACATTTCGTCAATGTGTTCACAATTTTCTTTTAAATGAGACTTGAACACACAGTTGATCTTCATCATCATTATGAATCGTACTTTGTCTTTCTTGTTTATTGTCATTTTCTATATTGCCAGTCTGTGTGGCTTGTGGATTCCGTATTGTTGAGGTGTGCTCAAGTTCATTAGTTATTCGTGAATTATTTTGTCAAACTCTAGTTAGAAAGACCCAATTTTCTATGTTTGCAGTCAGACTACATGGTACGGCTTGGGCCTTTGTGGCTTTTGTATTTCTATACTGCTCTCTACGTTTCGCCAATAGTTGGCTTCTTTCTTCAGCCGTTTTGTTGTCAGTTTTGTCCTTTTTTGCTGCTTTTGACGTCATGTATTGCACTGTATATTTTGCTAATCGCAGGCTTCTTTGTTTTACGTAGTTTTTTGAAGTATTTGAAATATTGGGAATATGGGATGAGTCATCCATTACTGTAGTTACTATTAATAAGGAAAAAATAAAATTAAAATTGACGAAGTAAAATTTACATTTTTGTACAATATTCAAAGGTAGAAAATACATATACCTACATAAACAAAGACGATGGGATCGGTCTACTTACTGTTACGCTGAAGACTAAGCCAAAAAAGGTTGACCGTAAGATCACTTCCATTTTCAAGATCCGTTGTGGTTTTTCCGCTTTTAATAATAAAATTTCAAGAAATAAAGTTGACCTGGAACGGAGATAGGTTGAGTAAACAAAGTTGGAATTTTACCGCTCAGGTTGAAGTGACACCCATTTTAATGGAGCATAAGTTGTAGTCCAGTGTTTTGATCTGATCAAAAATGTAATTCGAGTCGACAGTCGGTGCCCCAATAAGTCGTTAATTGATTAGTCCCGTAATAATAATATTAGTAAATAGGAAAAAAATGTATGTATTTTATATTAAAATCGCTTGTGAAAATCACCATTGTACACGTTGATTATAAACAGAACCAAAGGGAAAAGATTCACCAGTGTCGTTACCAGTATCTTGTTATACTTTACCCTATTATTAGTACGACAAAGTACGAACTACCACCACGTACTACTACATACACCAGAGTAAGCCTCAAAATAGGGCCGTATCAACTGTTTATTATTAAAACATCACCCTATAAAAATGTATTTTCTTCCATCGGTACACCCGCACCCTACTCCACTGGTTCAGTAATGCCACCAAAACCTTACCAAAAAAATATTCTTCCCTTTTAATAATATGATTGTATCTAGAGTAGGATTTAGTTCATCTAAAGATAATGTTATATGGACTTGCATGAATGATTGCTGAGTCGAATGAAAATAAATATATATGGTCGTATATGAATGTCTGATTAAAACACTTTAATATTAACTTAACTCCCGATCCGCCGTATAATAAGTATGTGCAGTTTTAAGTTACAGTAGGGAGGAATTCAAAGCTTGAGTAGTTTTGCACATTGGAGTATAAATTGCATTTCATATCATCTATATATTATATAAGCGACTAAGTGACCTTGACTATCTCCCCAATGTTAATTTTGTAAACACTCTTTTTGATAGATCCCATTGTCCTACAAACTTGCAACTTTTATCATAAAAAACCTAATTTTTTGTAGATACCCATTAAGCTTCGATTTTTTCGAAAAAATGAAAAACGAAAACCTAAAAATTTTAGAATTCAAAAAAAATTAGAATGTTATCTATTTGGGATTTAAGGAACTAAATACCCATGCCTGTTTGTCTTAGTTTCACTAACGAAATATAGAGGGCTCGCAGTGCTTAATCTCTTTCCCTGAAATACTTGAAGCAGCTTGAGACCATTTGTTGTATGATCTCTTTCACGGCAGTATCAAGCGCAGCTTTTTAGGTGTTGAAATCTTCCCTTCCCCCACAAGTTAAAGTGAGAGGGATAGGAGACCCAGGGGCGTGGGTGGGGCTAAACCTCTCAGAGATACATTGAGGGGGTAGCAAAAACCTCCTCCGATTTTTTTTCTGGACACGGCTCTGTTATTTACTCAAAAACGAATTAAACTGTAAAGCATAGGTACATTTTAACTGTAAAGCATAGGGAAATTTTAACTGTAAAGCATAGGGAAATTTTAACTGCAAAGCATTGGGAAATTTTAACTGTAAAGCATAATAAAATTTTAAAAGTAAAGCATAGGGAAATTTTAACTGTAAAGCTAAGGAACTTCTAATTGTAAAGCATACGGTAAATGTAGCTGTAAAGTAAAGCAAAGTCTTAACTGTAAAGCAAAGGGAAATTTTAACTGTAAAGCATAGGGAAATGTAACAGTAAAGCATAGGGCAATGTAACAGTAAAGCATAGGGAAATGTAACAGTGAAGCATAGGAAAATGTAGCAGAAAAGCATTGGAAAATTTTAACAGAAAAGCAGAGGGAAATTTTAACAGTAAAGCATAGGGAAAATTTAACAGTAAAGCATAGGGAAATGTAACATCAAAGTATAGGAACATTTTAACAGTAAAGCGTAGAAAAATTTTAACAGTAAAGCAGAGGGAAATTTTAACAGTAAAGCAAAGGGAAATTTTAACTGTAAAGCATAGGGAAATGTAACAGTAAAGCATAGGGAAGTGTAGCAGTAAAGCATAGGGAAATTTAACAGTAAAGCAAGGGGAAATGTAACAGTAAAGCATAGGGAAATGTAGCAGTAAAGCATAGCGAAATTTTAAAGCGTATGACAAACTATACTGTAAAGCATACAGCAAACGATACTGTAAGGCATACTTCAAACTGTATTGTAAAGCATTGGGAGAAATATAGGGCAATTTATATTGTAAAGCAAAGGGCAATTTGTATTGTGAAGTATGGGGCACACTGTAATGTAAAGAATTGGAAAAACTAACGTGTAAAGCATTGAGCAAAATATATTGTGATGAATGAAAAATTCGGAGGGACGTTTTTGCTATCCGCTCCATATATTTCGGAAGGGTTTACCCCTGCCAACGCCCATCCCCGCCTATCCCTCCAACATTAATGTATGGGGTTGGGGGCGGGTTTCAAATCCTAAAACTGTATGCTGGATACGGCCCTGAGAGCAGAAATATTTAATAGTAGGCTCAACAAATATATTCGAAACCCTACGCAACACATATTGTAAAGCATAGGGAATACATATATTGTAAAGTATGGGGAACACATATTGTCAGGCATAGGAAGCGTGTGTATTTTAAAGTGTGGGGGGGCACAAACTAAGGCATAGGAAACATGTAGTGTAAAGTGTGGGGGGCACACATAGTATATCATAGGGTGTGTCCCCTGCACATGTAAAACTTGCGGAGACGGAGAGACCAAAGTTGATTTCAGATTTATCGATAGTTAAGTCGCCCCTACCCAATCTGCATTAACCTTCCAAACTAGACTAGCTGTATGTGCCGGGCCGTAGGCCCGGCCATACGGCTAGTTTGTTTATAAAGGACGATTGAGTGTGTTGTAGCTTAAACGTTTTCAATTTTTAGGCAAAGTTAACAACAGTAAAGCCAGGATAAAATGTCATTTCAACGCTCAGTTTATGAGGAATATGAAACTGAGGATGAGAGGCATGTTCGGGTAAGTTTTTTTACATTATATATTTTCTTCTTAAAAGTACAGAATTTTACAAAAGTACAAGTACTAGGTTGACTTATGCCCTATTCCATTATTGTGACACATTATGATTGCTTTTTATATTCCCTTTTACAATTATTCGTACACAGGGTCCTACGCAGACTACGAGTTATCAGCTAATAGCTCAAGCATGTGGATGCACTTCGAATGAGCTGGTGTATCTCCATTATCCATCTTATAAAAGGTTTTTTATACAAGGAACATTTATTACAAAGTGCCATATTTTGTATTTTCGAACGTGACCCAGTAAATAAGTGTACTCATTGACAGTAACCAGTTTCCCTTCCTGTGTACTTGACATTTATTTTCACACCTGAACCTCCGTCCACAACCAATCTACCTAGCAGTGTTAGAGCGCCAGCACCCAGTATAGTAACTCGGTCTCCTCCACCACCACTACAGACAATTAGTTATTAGTCGAGCAGGTTCCCTTAAAGGATCCCCAGCTCAACCTTCAGTGGAGGACTATCTCGAAGAAGACTTGATATGTGAAAGGTGTCACTTAAAGGTAAGCCATTATAATAACTTCATGTTTATTTATGTATTATACATGAAATTAAACGTGTTTATTAGTAGTTAGTATTAAAATCCTCTAACCATTTGGCACACTTAGGTTATTCGTAAAAACACGCTTGTTCCAGCTATACAGCGTGTTTTAGTTCCTGAATGTCAATCAGACCTTCTTCCTGCTTCTCCAGCTCCTGTTTTTTCTCCTAATTTGCCTGACAATGATTTGGTTCGTGAATCTGAACCAATTTACTTTCCCGAACCTACCCCACCTTTTGATCCTTCGTTCAATGAAACATCAAGTTCATGTGATTCGTTCGTTTCTTCTAGTCCGACTTCTTCATACAAGCGTCCTAGACTTGTAAATGAATATGATACCCAATCTGAAGATCTCTCCCCTTCAACACATATCACATCAAGTTCTATGTCATCTCAGTATTCCCACGATAACTTCACTCAGTCAACAAGTCAGAACCTGAACTCCTCTTCATCTGTAAATTCTGATCCTAGTCTGCCTAGTCAACGGTCTGGAAGTTCGAGTTCTTCTGCTGCATCATCTGTATTCCGTATTGATGGCATAAAAACATGCTCTGCGACAGAAAAGTGCTGTTTCCTTTGTCGTAAGAAGGAAGGAAGAAGTCGAATCCCAAAAACCGCCCTAAAGCAAGTTTGGGCTGAACGTAATATCTTCATCCCCATCAACAATCGCTCGTGTCAAGAGCACATTACGTCAGGGAAATTCACCGAAGAACCCTTAGCAGCTACTGAAGCTACTAAGGTAGGAATCAGCCTAACTCATTCCCAGCTGTACTCTTGGCTGGTTGAGTTACCTTCCGACTCAACAAAAATTCCTCTTAGAGCTGACTTCTCCGATCCTGATCTGTTGACTGACCGGGAGTATCACCTTCTTATTGGAATCTCCATTGACAATTTTGAAGAAATGTATGCTGACATCAAAGGGAAAATTCAAAACACAGCCAATCGACATTCCCCCAATGCATTGGCAATGCTTTTGATGCTCATGAGACTAAATATATCTCAACAGTTCATTGCATTTCATTTTGGTACCGAACAAACAGTTGTCAATGAGTCCATTGGAAGTGTCTTGGACATCCTCAGAGATTACTTATAATTTTTACACTAGGAGATGGATAGGATAAGGCAATTTTGTTGAAGTTAGGTCTGCTCCACCCTTATTACATATCCTACGTTTTTAACCAATCAAATGCATTCTTGCGCTTCAAGCACCAATGAGGTACATTCTTGCGGTTCCAATCAAATGCCTTGTTTTTGTTTACTAGCTGAGGTCAGTGCCAGCAGTCATAGAGTGAGTCTGTAAGTCTCACTCACATCATATCATTTTCCATAAACTTCGTTACGAATTTTGAAAATGGAGCGCAAAAGATGTCTTAAATATTGTTTTGTCCTTATTGGCTTTCGCAAAATGGTACTCATCCATGCAGGAGGAGCTTATTTTGCAAGACAAGATTCATTTCTGCTATTCAACCTATCCATCTCCTAGTGTAAAAATTATAAGTAATCTCTGGGACATCCTGAGTGATACTTGTGTCAAAAGGTATCTTGGATACAGTCAACTCACCCGGGAACAAGCTATCCAGCAACATGGGAGGAAGTTCTTCAATACCCTGCTTGGCAGTTCTGATGACTCAAACAACATTATTGGGGACGCAACGTATTTGTACATTGAAAATCCAGGGGATATCGACCTTCAGAGAGCCACTTTTTCTGGGCACAAACATCGAAATCTTCTAAAGCTCATGATCCTGATTCTACCGTCTGGTTATATTTTGGAAGTGGAGGGTCTCTTAGCAAATGGTGGCAAAAATGACGCCCAAATAATGAAACTCCTACTGGACAAGGATTCTCGTCTCACAGAATATGTGGAAGAGGGGGATAGGATGATTTGGAACCGGGGTTTTCGAGACTCGGTGAACACCACAACAGATATGATTCTAGCCGTTTCTATGCCCAACCTTCTGCCTAAAGGACAAGCAATTCAGCACGCAAGACGTGAAATACTCCCACCTTGTAACAATGGGTCGCTGGCTTATTGAAGCAGTAAACGGTGTCTTGAAAAAGCAATTTAAATTATTCTACAACACAATCCCTGGTAAGTACTTAAAACTAAATTATTTTATCACGTAAATCTTATTTAATTTAAAACATCTTACTGTAATTGTTCATTTTATCTAGGATACATATTAAATATTAAATCATATAATCATCATAATATATCATCATCCTAATAATGTCTATCATCATCATCATTTTAATAATATTATATCTCCACCATCATGATCACAAATAATAGAAATCTGAGAAGGTCAAAGGTCAAGCGAGATTAGACCTTTGACCTCATCAGAGCCCGAAAGTGATGGCAAAGGTATGGAAATTGCTGACGGGTCCAAGGTTGGTCTACCCTATACCTTGCTGATGACTGATTGGCAACCAGCTTGGGCCAAATAAGGCCGAGACCCGTCCTGAGCATGCTTTTCTTGAAGAAAAGCATGATCACAATCACATTCCATGCAAAAAATTATTCATGGCAACAAAAAACTATTTTTTTAAAATTTTGTTGCCATGAAGGGGGCCCGAGAAAGGCCTCATCCCTTAAGAATTTTTAGACTTTTCGATGACAGTAGTAATCGTGGATCATCTTGGAGAGCTTCAGCTCGAAATGGAAAACTAAAAGTTGAAATGCTTTCTAAACTATTTTAATCGAATGGCAGATGCTACTTCTAATTCAGAAAGTAGTCTTCGTAACCAAGTTATATTCGAAAGGAAGGTCCTCCACACCAGCGAACTAATTAATTGGGAAGAGGCTTCCAACCAATTTTTGAATGTGACTGTCAGTAGCACAGCTTCAGATATTCAAGTTAATGGTCGAATTCAGGTGGATTTTGCTAATAAATTCATAGGTAAAATCTACACTTACACAACTTAGCTATACAACAATTTAAAAAATGCATCTCCATTTGCGAAGAGATTGTTTTTAAATTGAAGCTGTTGTTTATAATTCTTTTTAAGGGGGAGGGACACTCGGAAATGGTTCAGTTATAGAAGAAATCCTTTTTGTAACTTGTCCCCAGTTAGTAGCATCCATGCTATTTTCAGAGTGTATGAATGACCTAGAGGCTATTCTCGTATTTGGATTTGAAAAATATAATAACTGCAGAGGTAATGGTGCAACCTTTGAATTTACACATGATTTTAAGGATACTAACATCAATGGAAATTATACTGTATGGCAATGGATGCCCTACATTTTGACAGGTTTTTTTTAATACGTATTTTGTAGAAATTACATGCATACAGAATTTTTAAATTTTAAACAAGTTTTTAAAGATTATTTTATAAAAACAGGGGCAACATTGCCATTCAATTCGAAGCGAAAAATGTAAACCGAGAACTATACAAATGTGTTGCAGCATTCAAGGACCCAACTGACTCAAGGATTCCACCCGTCAAGAATATCTTATCAGGCAAATGGGGTTGTGGGATATTCAATGGTCATCCATTGTTGAAATGTTTAATCCAATGGATGGCAGCCTCCATGTGTGATAAACAATTAGATCTAAATACTTTTGGTGATGTGGCTCTTGCAAACGAAATGACGGCCTTGGGTCAGATTATTAGGTCAAAGGTTACAAGCGTAGGGAAGGTTTACGCAATAACTTTAAAGTATGGATGGTATCTTAATGGAACTGACACTGAAGGATGTTCTCTGAATGCTAAATTTTTTGACTTTATGGTACAAAACTTGGAAAAAGAGAATTTTGCCGTAGAGGGGGTGATAAGGGCCCTGTAGTAGCGCTTGGTGGGTTAAAAGGTCAACAAGCGGCTACCCTTTGTCAGAAACCAGATCATTCGTCAGTGTCACCTCCAACAGAAGAGAGTTTATGCCAAAAAAATAGTTTTGATGAAATGTCGAATTCCAACTCTAATGGAAATGGCTATCAAATACCTTGGATTCCTAGGTTTGGGAGGATTTTTACAATGATTTCAAACTTTCGTCATGTATTGTGGAATGTGGTAATACATACATCTCAAATAATACTTGGTCGACTGCCATGGCGTAAAAATGAGCCTAAAAATAATTCAAAAGATGAGGTTGATGATGGCACATGCTTTAGTGATGATGACAGTAAATAGGTAATTTGATCAAAATCAAATCAATTTGTAATTGCTGTGCATCCAGGCTGGTCTATAATGTTATTTCCCTGTATAGCAGCCTGGATCAGGGCCGTATCTGAATTAGGGTTTTAAGAGTCGAAACCCCCTCCGAAATCTAAAAATTAACATTGGAGGGATAGGGATGGGGCGTGGCTAAATCCTCCCCGAAATATATTGAGGGGATGGAAAAAACCCCTCCGAAATTTTTTCTGGATACGGCCCTGGCCTGGATAATTTGTTAAGGATTCTCTATTTCCAACAATATTTGCGCTTTACTCCGTAGCAACTTGGCTCTTTACTTCGGTAAAAATTTAAAAAAACGTTAATAAAAGAATAAATATGTTTAGGTACATAGTTGAATCTTGTTTTAGTTTTAACTCTAAAAAACAATTTTTGATTAGCAATTAGCCTCTGGAAAAGTAATGCAAAATAAAACTACCAACTGCATTCAACCAGAAATCTAATAATAATTCGACTAGGGTCATAAAGAATGTATTCACTGTACATGAGGTCATATTGAGAAAAACGGGGATTTGGCCGAGTGTCCCCAAGGGGAAGGATTGCCCCATGGTAATACTCATTTTGTCTCCAGGTTGGAATTTGTCTTCCATTTCCTTTAACACTATCAAACCCTGCAGGGGGACTTGAATACTCCGAGTGGGTGCGACGTGCCTTGTACACCTTAAATGAAGGGGTCATATTTTACTACACCAATGGTTTTAGATCTAAATTTTGCTAAAGGGGTCATACTTTGCCAGGACGAACTTGAACAATGAAAAGTAACCCTGTACTTTGTCCAGTCTTCCTAGTGTAACAGCTAGGCTGTCAACTCCTTGGTCATCATCATCACTAATGGGTCATAGGCATTGTTTAAAGACCTAGACACCAGAAGATAAAAGTAAAAAGGTTTAATATCTAAAAAGCACCAGGCAGGAAGTACCAGGATGTTAGGTACCGGGTGCGTTATGATTACCATACTATGTTCATGCTTATGTTATGTTATTTACGCATGTATGAAACTGGATCTATTGATCCACTTGTTAATAAAAGCCGGTGTCAAGCCCGGACTCGGTGGTCACACCTAATCCAGTAACTTATTAATAAAGTTATTAAAGAGCAACAACCCGTACCTCTTCACTAGACTTATTTAAAGTCACAATTATTACATTGGTGGAGATGCGGGGTAGTAGTATTTTACATACTACCGGTTGGTTGTCTCTTTTGGCCCCTTCCTTTTTTTTCGTCTCATTTTGCCTCTTCGGCTTAAATAAAGCATCAAAAAATTTTTTTTTCCTGATCTCATTTTACCCACCCTAAAAAAAAAAAAAAAACTTCGTCAAATTTATCCATCTCACATTACCCTCCCAGAAAAACTTAGACGATTTTTCGATCTC
>JAQGBU010002131.1:0-10462 GCA_034698605.1 Isotoma decorata | reverse complement strand
TAGCAAGCCAGCTTTTCAAATTTTGAGCTACTTTGCTGCATAGGCTTTTATATACCTAAAACAGCATAAAACAGCAATTAAGCCTGTTTTTTGGCTTTGCTATTATAGCAATGAAAATTCATGCTTTCTGCTGTTTTGGAGTACACTGTGTATACCTATAAATCAGAGTTATTAAAAGGGCAAAAATGAAATTAAAAAAAATCTGTAATGAATAATACGAAGAGTGTATTGGTAAACCTTGATATGAATACATGGTAAGGAATGATATTTTAGCTTGTATGAGTGGATATATGGTGGTGAGCTAGTTGTCAATAATATCTATTATAACTAAATTTTAATTAGATGTAACAGAGCTATGTAAGGATAACTATATTAATTTGTATCCTGAAATCCACAAATCAAATCTTTGCAACAATGCTTTGAAATCCAAATGTTAGTTTAAATTGTTCGTGTTGTTATATATTAAGGTCACGTTAGCAATCTTTGTGCTATAAGGTCAAAAAGATGGATTATATTATTCTTAATTATTGATTTAAATCCGACTTGTCTGACTATAGCCATTCCAAAATACACGTCTCTGGAAACATGCAATTAGAAAAAGAAATTATCGTAATTAGTAAGGGTACAAATTTTGATAAATTATGAAGGTAAAAATTATCATGTCTGTGGACATTAAGATTAATCCGTAGTCGTATAGAATACCTTATTGAATTTGCTTATGTTACTGTTAAAAATTTGTTCTTGTCTGGCAGAAAATGTAATTACTGGAATATGTTTAAACAAATTTAAAGAAAGTTTACAAGATAAATTGTAGTAACAAAACTATTCTACTTTATGCCAGGCATAAATTGTTGTGTAAAATTTGAACGGAATCGAATGTTTAACGCTATCCGAGCTCTAAAAATCCCAAAACCAAAAAGGATAAAATTCAGGGCAGATGTATTCCAATCAAGAAATCCATCATTTCGCGAAACGTTAAATCGTCCAGAAACAACACGCCGCAGCTCTAATTTATCCGACCCATCACAGAAATGCAAAAGCCGATTCAACTTAGAAATCCATTAGAAACAGTCTTATCCCATCATAAAATGTTAATCGTGCGAAAATACAGATCAATCGGATTATTCGGACTTTCATTAATAGTGGTACTATTGAAATAAATTAAAGGACCACAGGAATAAAACACTCCATCTTTTTAACACCGCAATATGAATAACATCCAACTATCAAGAGAACGAGCAGTAATTCAAAGACCCCAAGCTTATGATCCGAAAATAATAGTATGATTTGGATGAAACAGTCAATCGGATTTACAAGCTTATTAGCAAGGTCAAATTGTATTAACACGAAACAGCTATTGTGATTTTGATGTATTGGACAATGTAGCGAATATTTAATTTGAATAGTGAAGAAAACAAAATTTATTACCCTATAAAGAATCCGCAATACTTTAGTCACTTATTAATAAGGCTTATTCAAAATAATTTTTCGTTGATTAGATGAATGACATGTTAACCTCTTATCATAAATTTTTAAAATCAGAATGATTGTGTATAAAAACCTAGGTTAATCCTAATTCTAGTGCATCAATTCAAGTGTGTCAAGGTTATCCCCGTAAGTTAAAAATTGAAGATGAATGTACCAATTCTATTAAGTGATATTCATGCATGTAAGTAATGTTTGATATACGTATCTTCAGAAATACTATATTTCTTCCATAATGATAAGGTCTTTGATATACGATAAATTGACAAAAGACATTTAATTTACACTGATATGTTATGCTGCATGAGTAGCCAATATTTCTTAAAATCCGAGATTTGTTGTTTATTTTCGCAAATTTAGTCCAGGGACGGACTATCCTAAATTTGGGCATGAAACGAAACCCAGATTTTTTAGGTAAAAAATAGTGAATGTGAATAACCAGTCACAGAAGTTCATGCTTGTATCTAAAATTACTGTAAAGTGCAAGTTTATAAAGATGCACAGGTAGTTAATGGCTTATGATGTATTAGAATTGAAGTGAATTGTATACCTGAGGATGTAAGCAATGTTTCATATGAACTTCAGTTGGATTCTACTTGCCCTAGAGAAAACGTGTACTCTCTAATTATTAAACCTTTTACTAGTGAATCTAACAAGATTACGTAGCACCCTGGTGTGTAATAGTTGTAAAAGTGATAATTTGTTAAACTCATAATACCCAATAAATGATATTAGACCATCGGCAAACAAAGCATAAGTGTTGTTAGCTTTACTATCATTTCATTATTAATGAACGGCCCAGTGGGAGCGCCGTATCACTTTCGAGGTCGAAAGTCATGTGGTTGAGGATGATTTTTATTTTATTATTCTAATAGATAAGAAGTAATGTAAGTAATAATTATTATTCATTTTAGAAACACTACAATCTTTATTCAAATTTACAATGTTAAATTAAAAGACAAGAAATAAATCATGTAAGGTTAAAATAGAGAACAGGATTATTTAGAAAATAGAATAATATTACAGCGTGTAATAACAATTAAATGATAAACATTATAACACAAAAAGGTATAAGAAGTAATGAAAATTAAGTATTACAAACAAAATAATAAAGAGTGATAAAAATACTCATAAAGGACTTAATTCATAGTCCAAGATCCCTTTATACCGGTTAGAGTTTATCTCAACAGGCCAACGTACGTGGTCGAGCGAATCCTGGAATCTCGAGGGAGACGTTTCCGTAAAGGATTACACCCAATTTACAGCTAAAGCCAAAAAGGTCAATAAGTGTAGTTAAGAAATCGATTGGACATCGATTAAAAGGGACATAGTGCTCAAAAGCAACTATTAAATGGATAGAAAATCTAAAAATTGCATTATTAAGCAATAAATAAATAAAATGGATATGAAAATCTAAACATTGCATAATAAAGCAATAAATAATCATTATAGATGGAAACTCTATGATAAATGGAATAACCAATGAGAACGAGGCAAAAGAACCTCTAAGTTTCCATAGGAACTATAAAAAGCTGCTAAGCTATTCCAATTTAAGATCTAAGTATAGATCAAGAAATTAATGAAACAATATAATATATAAGCAATGAACAAGATATAATAAAATAATTTAAAGAAATGAAAAGGAAAATAATAATAATAATAATGAAAGATAAAAACCAAGAATAATGAATCAAGAAATGAAATAAATAAGTGATACAGAAATGAAATCAAATAATTATAAATAATGTTAAATGAAGAATAATATATGAAAGAAAATGAAATACAATGAAAATATAATGAAATATAAATACAAAGAAATTAAAATAAATGTGAAATAATCACATAAGGTTAAAAGATAAAATAACCGTGGATAAATGATCCAAAAATACGGTAATATAAGCGAAACAGATTTGCTCAGCAAGCAAAAGGTAAATGCTCAAAGATAGCAGATAAAGAGTTAAACAATACTTTGAAAAAGTGACTATAGAAAAAGGTAAAAAGACAATATGCTATAAAGCAAAAATGCAATGACCTAACTATTGAAACGTCATAACTTTGTAAACAATACAAAGATCCCTGTGGGATATAAATTTTCACCACACTAAAATAAAATATTAGAAATCTAAAGAGTAATAATCTTTTCAAGTAGTTAATAGGTTAAATCAGAACACCCCAACTTTTGCAAATGATGTGGATATCGCAGCCTGCTGTGCTCAAGACATGTTATGGAAAACTACGCCGATCCAATACATAATATTTAGATGTTCTTTTTTTTGAATAATAATATCCTTAAAATTAGTTCTTAAGTACAATTGTTAAATGTTCTTTTTATAAATAATTATATCCTTAAAATTAGTTCTTAAGTACAATTGTTAAATGTTCTTTTTATAAATAATTATATCCTTAAAATTAGTTCTATGTTCTTTTTGTAAATAATGATATCCTTAAATTAACTCTTAAGTATAATTGATACAGTAAGTTAACGTCCTGGGATGACGTTAAACTCACTTCGTCTAGTATGACGTAAACTACCAGTGGAACTTAAAAACATACACACTTAAAAGTAACTTGTGTTGTTCGTTTTAAGTCCAGCGACCCAGCTTCCTTGATAGAAACAAATATGAGACTTGAAATTAATTGAGCATGAGCACTAACACTTGTGTCTGTAGCGTAGTATGTGTTTTAATTTTCAAAAAAAAATCTTAGCACTAATTAACTTTTAAGGATGGGATAAACAAAATTGATTCTCTTCGCGGTTCTAGCCCAAAGTCGTTCAGCTTGCAAATCTGGAAATCTTCCCTTACCAGAGGAATTGCTTAATCGTCAGCGTAGCCGTGACTAAAGTAATTTAAAGTGTTAAAATCCTCACCCGTCAAGAGGAAGCAAAGAACGATCCATGCGAATCATAAATGGCACGCACACTAAGGTTCCTTGCCGCATGTATTATCGTGTTCGAAATGCGTCAATGTGCAACTCTCAAAATCCTCACATCAAGACCACGATGGACACCCTTAATTGAAAAAAATCATACTACCTTCTGCCACTTTTAATCAATCGTCTTTGGCACCCTGCCGTAGCAGTAGAGGTGTTCCTTTATCTATATGTTTCTTCAAATCTTAGTCAGTCGATTTTGTACTTTCCTTCCAAGCATTCTCCTCATCTATCCTCTTCCCTTTGAAGGAGTTGCAATACGACTTTTCACCAACGTCCCTTACGTATCGGTTATTACGTGAAAGGACCCACAAAAAGTAATAATCAGAACTTGAAGGCCATCTCCTAATTGCCGGAGCTAAGAAAAGTTTTGAGACGTTCAGGCGTTTCTATCCAATCAACAGCTTTCAATATTTTCACTACACACGCGAATTCGCGATTGATAAAGGTGAATGGACCTTGACATCCAGGACCTCACTCACAAGTGAGTGAAAGGTATTTTTCAGCTCCTCCTATTATTTAGAGCTTTGAGTCCAATGACAACCTCGCTAGAGCTCCATCTGTAGTGAAATAAGCTCACGCTTTCTGTACATGCTCTGGATTTCGGTCTCGTCAAGCAAATTATTGTTTACTCAGAACTGGACATTTGATTTCCTCCAAATTGAACTCTTCCTCACGATGTTCTAGGCCCCTCACTCTGTAATGTGTTGACAGATCTCCTCAAAATGGAATTCTTTCTTACGAAGTTCTAGGCACTCGCTCTGTTATGTGCTGATAAAGGCCCTCAAAATTGAACGCTTCTTCACAAAGTGTTGAGATCTGTCGCACGAAACACAGGCCCGTTCTCGAATTGATAAGTAAGACAGAAGGTGATAAACACAAAATATCCTACACGTAGAAGACGTAACTAATCTCTGAAAGAATGATGGACATGGCTAAGGAAGATACGCCCGGAATCTTGAAGTTAATTTTAATAAATTAGTTTTAATGAATTAACTTTGCTGACGCGTTATCTTGGAAACCCCTCGCTACATAATAGCTCTTAATTTTCATCGACCCAATAATCTTCCTTGGTCGAGGTACGTACCTTGGAAGGTAAATAACTTAGTAAAACACTAATCGCACCAAAAGAACCAACATACTATGAACAAGCTTTGATTCGGTAGACCTTTACGCATAGTGGTAGGCACTCCATCACAATCTGCGATGGTAAATGTCTTTCCTCAGCTTAAGCTTCTAAACTGACTAGATCGAACGTTCTTTATGAACCTTATCTCAGGCTAATATGATGCCACAATTCTATCATAGCGTTGGCAAAAATCACGAGCAAGTTATAACTGTTATAACCCTTAGAATCAAACTAAAACTCAGTCTCGGGAATACAAAAGGTAACGTATTTCCTGAGTTACGAATTAAATATTCAACTGATGAGCAGTAGTAATAGAGAGATAGCCCACACATCAGAACATAGATTGTAAGGCATCTCATGAGTTTATCACTGTTGCCTCGGCAAGCATTCGGTGACATTCACGAAAAATCTGTAGATCACAAACTCAACGTTCTCTTCGTTAGTGATTTCATTATTGGTAAATCCATCAGTGGGATTGTCAATTCTCCTACTAATGAGTTTCACGAAGATGGCCACCCTAAATCCAAATTTTCCTCCCGATAAACCTTGCGCGCGCACGCACCAGAGCTTTCTCTTTAAGAGAATACAACCTTGTTCGACACCCACCTGGGGACAATTCAATTTTTTTATCTTAAAGGTCCTTAATCAGGCCTAGTTATAAAATATTACAATTCTGTAACAATTGCATGAAGGTAGTGGCACCTTACTACATGTGATGAAAGAATCTTGTAAATTAAATACATTCTAATGCTTTCTTGCTAATCAATCGACACAAATATATAATAAACATAATATACGTAAACTTCTTCTTAAGGCCACATTTTTAAGATTATTAACAAATCTCTTATACCTTTATCTCGACATCTTTGATAAGTTAAGTTACACAGATAAGTTAATAATAAATTCAGAAGTAAAATTACTTTCAGACTAATTAAATTCAATATATGTAGCCTATCCAACAGATAATAAGATTATTCATTTTAAATCCTTAAATGTTAAATTGCCTTGTTCACTCTGGATTATGTCGCTAAATTTAATAACTTAAGATATGCACAAATTTGCTACACTTTAAAAATAAAAATTCACTAATTCTAAAATATCTTTTAGTTAATCTTAAACATCAATTAGTTAAATTTTAAACATCATTTAGAAATACGTAGCAATCCTTATATTTAAATAAACCTTAAATTTTAATAGCTAGGCCCCAATTTAGTAAGACTAGCCCATGTAGTAAACGAACTCAGGCGGATTCAGAATCAAACCCTACTCAATATTTCAACATCAAAAGAAGCAATCTACACCAAATTTGAAACCCAACCCAACATCATCATTCACCTCCAACAGATGCACCAAATCAGTTTAACCAGCCAAACATGAAGATCCTCATCATCAACACCAAAATGTCTTTGCTTCATCCTAAAACCCTCCCTTAAAACATAAAAATTGTTAAGATTTAATCAGACACAAAATTTCACGCCTTAACCCCCTAAATATAAACCTAAATACAAAACACAAATAAATTTCTAAAAATTATCGATTCACAAATAATCATCTATCGTACAAATACCATAAACTGTTGAAATAAATTATAAACAAGCAGTGCGAGGACATCGAACGTATATTCCCTTTACAAAAACTCATCCATGAATTCTCTATCCACCTTCAACAATAACGTTTTTAATCTGGTTACCATCGGCAATAGATCAATAACATAATATGAGAATTATTTTACTCGAACCTCATGCAAAATACTGATTCATCAAATATATTGCTACAAAATATTATCATTGACCATAAAATATTATCAAAATATTATCAATAAAACAACTTAAAATTCATAATATCAAATAATAACGTTAATAATTTGAAGTAACGTCGTATCAAAAACTAAAACCAAATCAAATCTCATAAAACAAGGCGAAACTTACGACTCTTACCAACCCCAGAATTTAATTCAAAATATATCAGTTTAAACTCGACGAACCCTAAAAAAAAAAACATTACTCTCGTAATCTTGTAAGGTTGCATAGCTTGCCACTCGGAAGGATTAAAGAAGGACATGATTTTAGTAGAGTTTACAAGAGTAGATAATTTATTAATTTCTTCGCTCTAGCTTTCGAACAGTAAATTGTTCCTCGTCAGGAGACTACAATATAGAG
The DNA here is from genome assembly GCA_034698605.1 of Isotoma decorata. NCBI lineage: Eukaryota > Metazoa > Arthropoda > Collembola > Entomobryomorpha > Isotomidae > Isotoma > Isotoma decorata. The sequence goes on along the minus strand of JAQGBU010002131.1, from coordinate 2,758 downwards.
ACTCATTAGATGAAATTAATTAAAATAGTATGATATAAATTAATACAATTATTATACCTAAAAATTGTCCTCTTTTTGGATAAAAAGAATTAGTCGATGATATATAATTAATATAAAATTGAGAAACAACTTATTGGAAAACATTGCATTGTTATTGTTGTTAGATTGAAAATACTTTGACTGTTACTACAGTATAATACTAACTAAAATGTAGAAAGGTTTCCAAAATTGCAGACTAAGGTTTTGCCAAATAGGATTTATTCGAGAGTTTCCCATTTCCTCCTTTCTGTTGATAAGAAGATCAGTGTTTGGTATGTAAAAACAATCATTAGCTACATTTTACGTTATTTTTAGTGTAATTCAAATTCAGTTATGAATAGTAGAAACCTTAAAATTATGTACACAATGTTTCTCCATAAAGTACAATGCGTTGAGAGATTTCCCATACTTTCCATGCATTGGGAGTTGGGAGATTTCCTTTACTTACTGTGTATTGGTACAGTTCCTATACTTACCATGGTTGAGAGTGTTTCTGAGCTCAGATTCTAAGCGTAGAATCTGACTATTGCTATAATACTTGATTTGCTCAGTTTTCCTTTTATGATTTGCTTGATTTGTCATTGTAGTGTAACATACTTTTTTATATGTCCAGTGTCCAGCAGAGGTTTATTCTTTCGCTTAAGTATGTCTGTAATGCTAATTGCATTATGTTGTTTTACCAGCGAATACTCATGTAATTTTTGTACTAGGAGAATGATAGCTTAGCTTATCCAAATGAAGCAAAATCTTCTCAAAGAAGCACCGCCCCTAAATTTTTTCCTTCAAATCAAATTGTGCTATGACGTCACTCATTTGTTTTGGTACATAATACGAAGGGAAGTATAAAAACGTAAACATAACATCTAAAAACTTCCTTGAGTCACTGCACACTACCAAGACTCTATTTGTTCTGTGGGACCAATAAATAATTAAACGATCTCTTAATCGTAATCCGATTTCGAAAACAGAGAAGCTATGGAGCGTAAAAAGGTAACTCAAAAATTAATTTATTCAATTCTTACAAAGTTTTAATGAACCGTTTCATATCAAACAACTTTAAAAATTCTCAGGATGAAATATTGAGCACGCTGGAGAACTTTGACGATGAGAGTTTTGTGGAAATTATGTGCAATGCCTTTCGGACTTCAAGTCGTGGGCCTCAAGTAGAAAGGAGCATTGTAAAGTTTATTTCTAGGGAAGGGACAAAACATGCAAAACTGTTGCGTACGGTTGAGGGCGGAGGAGTGGGCTCAAGTAATAGGCTGCATAGCCCAAAGAAAAAATTAGAATCGTTATATTTAACAATTTTGCTGTAAACTAGTTTCCATTACAAAAAAGATAATGCTGATAAAGATAATTAAAATTTATTAATTTTGCAGAATTCAACCAAGGAATTTGTCAGTGCTGGAGTACAGACAGATGGAAACTTCAAACAGATGATGCGGATCGAAGTAATTCTATTGATTCGCAAATTAAATGAAATTTAACATACTTTAAAAAAACATACTTTTTTTCTTGCATTTTAGGGTCGCAAATGCTTTTTGAAGTGCTTGGAGCTTCAACGGCAAAAGTAAGCAAGACAACGATAAATACGCTGCCGGAGAATATAAGTGTCTTCAATTAACTACATTCGACCATCGACCATCCCTCCTCTGCATCAAGTTTCAAAGAGAGTCCATTACAGGACAAAAGTAGCCCAGTTTTTTTAACGTAAAAGTGTTAATAAATAAAAATGAATTTCGTACATTTTGGTTTCTTAATATTACCTTAAGAATATGTGCTTCAGTTGATTAGAATAAATTAAATAGTTGATTAAATTGCTCTAAATATCCACAAGTATTGTGCAAGACCTTTCGGACTTCAAATCGTGGGACTCAAGCCGAATAAAGTTTTGTGAAGTGTATCCCTAAAAAAGGGACAAAACGTGGAAATAAATATTTCGATTTCTGTACAAACGCATTGAAACTTTAAAAACCTGTTTTTTTAGGAGAAATTGATTACATAAGTACAGTGCTACAAAATCAAAGCTTACAATTAATTACTGATTCCGGAGCTCTCTTCTTGTTTGAGTCCAGCACTTGCTCTGCTTTACCATTTCATTTTTGTCTTTGACTAAGCGAAATATTTTAGCAAGTAAGAGTTTTTCTAACATTTGTTTTCTGTGTGCAATACAATCTTCATGGAAGTTTACCCATGATCTGGCATAACTTTTGGATAGCAATCGAGCTGTGACATTTTGCAATACACTTCTACCGTCGTCATTTAAACTTGCTTCAATTTCTTTTTCAAAATCCTCAAAAACTCTGCAGAAAAACCTAACATTTATTTCTTTCAATTTCAAACCGTAGCCTGACTCTTTATTAAACAGCATATTTGATGAGTATGCCTTGTTTACAATCATTAAATCGATTTTATTATCCCAACAACTTGACGATTCAAACAAAAGTGTGCATTCCGGACAGCTAATTTTTTTCGAAACTCGTTTACAGACACTGTTGGACTTGTAAGCAGCTACATTGTTCAACTGAATTACTGGAGATTTGTTCACAACTTTAGATTCAACAGTGAAGAACTTTGAATTAGTTTCGTTCATTAAGTTAGGTAGTTCCGGCTTTTCTGCCTTTGAAGATTCTGGGCTTTAGATTTTGCATAATCCCATTTCTACTTTCACCAAAAGGATCAGAAGGTGCGCCTCTGCCACGTTTTCCTAATGATTTGA
>JAQGBU010002130.1:0-10463 GCA_034698605.1 Isotoma decorata | reverse complement strand
TAGAGAATTTTATGGCGGAGGGCAGTCACCCCCCTCTTATTAATGTATTTTGAATACTTAGAGCACTAGAATTAGAATACTAAAGGCAACCCTAAATTTTTACTATAATTTAACTTTCAAACGTACTTTAAAATACTTAGATGAAAGTTTAGAAGTACAGAAGGGGGGTGACTGCCCTCCGCCATAAAATTTTCTATCCGACGGTATTAATTTTTTTTATTTTGCATGACCGTAGCGGGCTATATTTGGTCTGAAAAATGACCTCAATCACCCTTCTGTCAGTAGATGATTTTGATACCCAGGAAACTAAAATAAAATTAACTGCACGTAGTACAAATTTTATACTTTTATCATGCATACACAAAAAAAGACTCAGACTGCCACAGGATCCCACTACTCGTGCTGTTGGCAAAGATATACATGGAAAAGTAGATTATCATATCGATGTGATGAATATAAATTTATAATTGACTTGTTGACGAGCTCTGATTTCTGAGTTTGGGTTCTTAGCTCATCGTAAACGCAATTTAGAAGCTTCCCTGGTTTATAGCCCCCCTAAATAACTCCCTGGTCTGGTCTAGCGACTGGTTTGAAATAATAACTTCTGCCCCGAAATATAGCCCCATCCAAAAAATATAGTTTAGTATGGAAACAGAAAATTAAGAAACGATTGAGCCTGGATGTAGTTTAAAACCCACTTAAGTTTCACATCTAAAATCTTAAGACATTTTGGGTTGTGACCAAAGGGTACAAACGCAATGCTTAGGAAGAAACAAAAACATTGAAGCTACTAAAAGTGAGCCATCTGGTTGAAGGCACAACCAAACACAAACAAGGCATATACCTTGCAAAAAAAACTACTCTACGCTTAAATGTGATTGGCTGATGTGGTTGATTAAACTTCTTACCACTCAATATGTTCCTTAAAATCATTGAGTAATAACTCAATGATTTGGAGGAGCCTATTGAGTAGTATCAGCCTAACCAAAGAATTTCCAATATGTCACTGCCCAGACACTTCTGCTCATATCAATGCGTTCTTACATCTATTTGTATTAAGGTATCCTATATCTTTGGTTGTGACTAGTTTAATTAAGATGGTTTTTTTTATAAAACATGCTCTTTGTTTTTTGCTTTGCAAGTTTAAGTCCCCCCGGAATATAGCCCCACCCTTTTCGAAGGGTTAAAAAATAACTCCCCAAAGAGGGGTTCTAAATCGCCTTTTACGGCAATTAGAGTAAACCAGTTTTTCCCTATAATTTACAGCAACATATTATCCGTAAAAGTTCATTATACGGTTTGTTTGTTCTAAATAAAGTTGCAATTTTATTTTCAGTTTACACATAAAGTTCTGATTTGATTATGCAAAGTATGCTGGCTATCAAAATTATTTCCGAGTACAAAAGCATCCACATAACTCTAACTGTTTTTTTTTGCATTGGCATTGAATTTGCTGGCATGATTGAGAATGGCTGAAGATTTACCAAGAAAATAAAATTTTAATGCAAAATACTGCATAGTAACCATGAACTTTTGAACTAAAAATTTGTTTCAGAATTCGAAACTTTTTGATATCAAAACTACTCTGGGGCCTTAAAACGTTTTAACCAATTGTGATTTTTCAATTACCCAGCTATCATTACTGCAACCTTAGAATATGGCATCATAATTTGGGGTGGACCAAACGCAAGTTTACTAAATACAAACTAGTATTCAGAAATTTCCTGATAACTTATTTCAAGCGTTGGTACTCCCATATTGATAATAAACTATTATAAGTAGTATTGTTTTTAACTGATTGTTAGTACCACTATCAGCATTCCGCCAACTTGATTAAACCCTTTCCCAGCTTTTATAGCAAAGTTTGGCTCTTTGGAGTGTGTGGTGGCCCTTAAAAGGGCCGTTGGGTGTTGTTCATAAGTTTGAACGTGTATGAGTAGGTAGTTTATGCTGATTTATTTTATCTTCTTTGGAATAAGGACAGCTGAGGGTTAACCTTTCAAAGAAGGAACTATATACAATTATATACCATAGAAAAGCCCTTAAAAACAAAAGAACATGGCACCTTTTTTTGTTGATTAGCTCGAGTTTAAAGTCTAAATTTTGGGTATTTTCATGCCATGACATGTAAATAGCCAATATAATATGGTACTGAGGTGGCATTTGAAAGTAGAAATATCAAAGGTGCACGTTTATATTTCTACTTTCAATCGCCAATTAATATCTTTGAACCCCATACCAATACAAAAATTACAGAGTTTGCAAATTAATTTTTTGGTTGAAGCCCCCATGAATGACCAAGCTTTTAGATTGGACATAGACGATTGATGTTAAAATTGTAAAGCAAATTATATTGAACAGACGTAAATAGATCTGCTAGGACCCTTTTTACTAATTGTTTCTGTACAGTATTTAAACTAAGCAATGAACCGATTTCACCAAATCCGTTTCATGTTCATAAGCATTTCTGTTTTTATTTGCCATTTCTGGTACATAGGAATTTTTTTTCCGCTTAGTACAGTTTTACAATGTCGATTCCTTAACAGAAGTAAAGAAAAACGTTCTGGGATCGGGAGTTAGGTGAAAAGTTGCTTTTTCCGGTGGTTTTTGGGTTTCCTAAAATCATATTTAGTTACACCGCAGAGGAAATGATGGTTTGATGTTTTTAAGATATGCTTTTTATAAAATAAGATACGAGGCAGGAAGGATGTGTTTTAATTTCATTAATACACCACACTTTAACTTTAACTTACTACTGACAAACAAACTGATGATTGCTGGTTTAGAATATCATTTTTACACCATTTATCCTGTACCAACGCTTTAAAAGGGCTCGCTGCTTGAGATCTGTCAGTCTCTAGAAAACTTAAAATACATTGAAGAATTAAGAACACGAAATAAGTAAAAATTCAACTTTGAGAAAATGCAAAACCTTCTTCTACAAAGATCCTTAATCTTTGTCGTCGTTATGATGTTTCTTGCAGTGTTTGCTTTTACAGCTGTTGAAGGTAAGTACTTATCAATTAGATTTTTGTAAATTTTAACAAAAATCGTAATTGTTACCAATGTGATGATTTTTACCTCAAAACTTAACTGTAACATACAAAATATATTGCAGCATGTAGGTGTGACCGGAACGGTTGCACTGGATGCAACACTCCTGCGACTTGCTGGCGACAAAACGGCCGTCGAGTATGCGTTGGATAAGTTTAATCCCTTACTTTCTTAAGTTAACAACTTCGGACTGAACGAAATACGATCAATTGCCATTCACTATATTTAAGTCATCATAAAAATGCTCTGGAAATCAATTATTTGTAGCTTAATCGTTAAAATTCCTTAATATGTATAAACATTCAGTTAAAAGCATTTAAAAATAAAACGGTCGCTTTGAAATACTAATAAGAGTTGGTAAGCGAAACATTTCCTTTACTTTTTCATTGTGGGCGAGTTATTAAACGTTAAATCATATAAAGGAAACAATAATTTCCAGAATGCCTTGCAGCAAATTTTATTGTGTGCTAAATAATTTTCAAAACTAAATAATATTAATATTACCTACATTAAATTGCAGTAAAAGATATTTACGAAGCGGTTAAAACCTTCTTCATGTAAATTAATTATTTAAAAAACGACAATTGTATTTTAAAGCATGGCACGGTAAACACATTTATTACAATGTTATTTATTAGAAGACAGATTTAAAGATTCGTCTTCATAGTTGGACTGGTCATGAGTCGTAATTTCATAGCCGTTTTGACTATGGGGCTCGGTTAAGTATCGTTAGATACTTTATGTGAACGTTCATGGTGTCTGTCCGTCCGTCTGTGTGTCCTAATGGCTAATTGTTGACAGGAATAATATTTTTTAATTCTTTCACATTTGGGTTCCTGGGGTCAAAGGGACGATAAAGCTTGTAAAATTGGGCAAATCGGCCACACCCCCTAATTTTAATCACAAAAAATTTAAAAAAAAAACTTTAAAAAAATGAAATTGTGTTGCATAGTGCCCTGTATTTTTCATGTGAACGTTCATGGGGTCCGTCTGTCTGTCTGAATGGCTAACTTTTGACAGGAATAATATTTTTCTGAACAGTTGAACACCATGACCGTCATTTTCAAACTTTCAACAGAACGTTTTCGATTTCATAAAGATAATCTAACGCAGGGTATGCTACCCCGGGTTTTTTGGGTCGGGGTTTTTTAGGGTTTTTTGGGTACCTCCAGGGTCGGGGCTTTTTGGGTTTTTTACTTTAGAAGGGTATATAAAAATTGCGATGTTCATAAAAAGGAGTGGAGCTCACATAAAAGTTAAGAGAAGCAAATAACTTTGTGTGGAACTCCGTTTCCAAATAAAATCAGAAATCAGCAATCCATAATTCTTTGCAAAACTATCTTTAAACGACGATTTGTTTTACTATAAAAATCCAATGGATAAAAGCATACTGAAGGGCACACAAGGACTCTTACCAGCCCAATGGTGGAATCAAAGGGGTGAGGTAATGGGCAACGAACTACCTCAAGGAATTTCGAAACTAGCAGAAAGGCTCATGATGCTTCCTGCCTCGACTAGTGGAATTGAAAGATCATTCTCTAAAATGGGGATCAGTTATTACAGATGTTCGAAATCGAATTGGAATTGAGAAAGCTAGTAAGCTGTCCTTAATTAATCGCACAATAAATGGAACTAACAATGCCTTTGAACATAAGTTTGGAACTCGACCGGTCATTTTTAAATTATCATTTGCACATTTTTATGAAGAAAACACTTGTTTTATATATTTAATGTATCTTATTTATTTTAACAAAAGTGTTAATGTTATGAGCAGTAATTGATCGATTCTGAAACTTTACACCGACCATCATTGAGCTAGTTTATCTTTTAATGAACTGAAGTAATTAGTTTTAAGGGTTATTAATTATAAATTAAGAAAGTTGCATTATTGTCAAGTTTCAAAGCAAAATCCAGTTATTTCTCGTTAATTTTTTTGAATTTTATTGATCGTTGACTCATTGTTTTTATTTTAAAAGCAAACAGCGTGTCGTAACATAAACAACCACAAAAAAAACCCTAAAAAACCCGGCGTAGTTGGGTTTTTTAGTAAAAAACCCAGGGTTTGTCGTACCCTGATCTAACGATACTTTCATACATCCGTTTATCATGGTTTATTTCAGATCAAAGAGGGTTATTTTAAGCAACGTCTTTGAGGATCGAGCAATTCTAAATGAGTTTGGATTAGATATAAAGAGGTTTACCGGAATTTCAAGATACTGAAAACTAGAGGTTCATTGTTTATATCAAGGTATATGTGGGTGTGCGAGTTATTTCGAACTTCATAATGTAAGACGTGCTAATTTCCAATTGCGCTTTTCTATTTTTGTGCACCGCGTGCTGGTGCAGGGAAAGGCAGTGTAAATGATAAGTCAGGCAAGGTCACGAAACAATGGAATTCGGTTGAAAAAGACCTATTTAAAACAAATGTCCACCTTAACTATTTATTAAGACAGATGTTTATATATTAATTTATATATATAATTTATATATATTATACATAAATTATGTTTTGTATATACATATTGTTTAAGTGATTTCCATCCTCTTATGTTATGATTAATTTTACTGGTATTAGGTACGGACAGAGAGGAGTTCATTTTTGATTTTATTTTATTTTTTCAAGCTTTCTGTGAAAAATATACAAGAAGATAAGATACGCCAATACCGTTTTTTGTTAAATGATTTTTGCAATTGTTTTTGAAAATTTAGGTCTGAGGAAGAGGAGGTTTCGGAAGCCCACGCCGCTCCGGAACCCGCAACCCCTCCCACTCTGGAACCCGCAACCCTCCCACTCCAGAACCCGCACCCCAAGCCGGACCCACTCCAGAACCTGTGCTCCAACCCGCTCGCACTCCCACTCCAGAACCTGTGCTCCAAGCCGTTTGCACTCCCACTCCAGAACCTGTGCTCCAAGCCGCTCGCACTCCCACTCCAGAACCCGCCCCCATTCCCCAACAATATCTTCGCTATCATTGCTATCGCAGCAAATCCCCGGACCACTACATCCGGGAATGCCCCGAGCCGGAATTACGGCGATGTTTCTGGTGTCTGAACGTAGAGCACCTCCGGAGGGACTGTCCCTATGGATAGACCACAATCATCCAACCACAGACATACTCGTCCCATGACCACAAACTTGATCCATTTTTCAGGATTTTTTTAAATTTTATTTTACTATGTGTATGTCATAAATTACGATAGCTTAAAATGGTACTTGAATTAGCGTAAGATACTTTATAAGTAAAACTTGTAAAAAGTTAAATATAAAAATTAAAATAAAATTAAAAAACTTTCTAGTGCAAATTGATTAATTTGAACAACCCCAGCCAAAATTTGGTTTCAAATTTCACGCAAATCTGTCAAACCGTTCTCGAGTTATCGTCAAACGGACATGGCAAATTCATAAGCCCAATTAAATTGTAGTCCAAACTATCCAAACAAGTACTATGAATTGATTGTGAAGGGAGACCGACAATTTTAATTACGGCTTGGGGTTAACTACTTCATCACATTTTTTTTAGTTTTTGATCAAAAGAAACATAAAATCAATTTCAACAGCAAAGAATTCTCGGTTGGACAGATCCTGATCTTTAAAAAAAATTAACACTGTCGCTATTCAAAAAAGAACTTGAAAATGTCGACCCTGTCTAAGTTATTGGAGTCCAGACATCGGACACCGTCAGACATCGGACACCGTCAGACACCGGACACCGTCAGACATCGGACACCGTCAGACACCGGACACCGTCAGACATCGGACACCGTCAGACACCGGACACCGTCAGACACCGGACACCGTCAGACATCGGACACCGTCAGAAATCGGACACCATGAACGTTCACATAAAGTCTCTAACAATACTTAATAAAACGGTCGCCTTGAAATACTAGTAAAAGATTAACGTGGAGTTTCACCCAAAATAGCTCCCATGAAATCGGATCATATAAAAATAAAGATATTTTTATTGGCTATCGAATGACATAAACTTTGTTTTCCTGAGATCTATATTCGCAAAGAAATTCAGATTCGAAATTAGCATTAGAGCTTATGGGAGCTATTTTGGGTGAAACTCCACGTTAAGTAGATTAAATCATGAAAACAAAAAAATAAGTCAGTAACATTAAATAAGTAACAATAATTTTTAGAATGCATGCAAACAGTAAATTTAATTCTGTGCTTAATAATTCGTAAAACCAAACAGTATTAATATTACGTGCATTAATTAAATTGGAATCAAAGATATTTACGAAGCGGTTAGAAATAAGTCATGTAAATTAATAACTTATTACTGTATTTTAAAACATGGCAAGGTAAACATATTGGGTTGCGGACATAATGGTCTCCAGAAAATGGTCTGGGAACATAATGGTATACCACATTATGGTCTCCACAAAATGGTCTGAGAAAATTATGGTCTGCGGACAAAATAGTCAGAGGTCAGAATATCTTGTGAATACTGTTTTTTGTCATTTACTTAGCATCTGCATAAGACAATTTTGTCCTCAGATCATTTTGTCTAGATTTCTCAGACCATTCTGTGGAAACCATAATGTGGTATACCATTTTGTGGAGACCATTATGGCCTAGACCCAAAATATTTACTACAAGGTTATTTTAGAATACCGACTTGACGATTCGTCTTCATAGTTCGACTGGTCATGGGTCAGTATTTCACTCATAGCCATTTTGACTTCTTTGAATGATAATCGATTATCTGGATGTTTCTCCCAGCACTTGGTCATCAACTCAAATCTGTAGTTAAGAAAAACAATGACTCCTTCAAAAAATGTCCACGAAAACAAGTAACATTGTATCAGGGAATTAATAGTAGGGTACCCCTCAAAGACTAGTTATAGAGCTACAGATTCAAGCAGCGTTTTCAGGAAATACATGGGTGCATAGGTGAAAAATGATTTTTGAAACTTTCAAATTTTACAAAAGTTCTTGTAAACGTATTTCAAAAAACGCTTCTTGATCTATGCTCCTTGATGGCTTCTAATTTATTTTTAGACCCGATTAAAAATCGGTTAAGTCGTTCAACAGTTCTATACGTTTCAAGTTAACATGGCATCCTTAATGCTACTCTTTTTTTGTATTAAGTGGGTTCGTACTTTGTAGCATTGATAAATTTTACCAGTAGATCTAGCCAATTTCATATAATAGTAAAAAAAATAATGAGAGGTTCTGTCCTGAGGTTTAAATGCAAAAGCAGGAAATATTATACTATAGTTCTTGCAGCACAAGGTGAAAATGTGGAGGTAGTCACTTCGACATTGCAGAAGCCCTGCCCCCTGCATAAAGTAAGCGGTTATTCAAATACACATAGGGGCACTTTGAGACTTAAAAGTGACTACCTCCATAGTTCCCTTTTAGGTTGCAAGGACTATAATATAAAGGCCTAGTCCTAGGGAATAAGTAGCATGATCTAACAGTTTAGCACTACAAATCGATGGCATTAATGGCCGAAGTCCTTCGTCAAGCTGGCTTGTAAAGTCAACGGTCCATGATAAACCTGGATACGGAACTTGACCCCAAGAGAAAATTTCCCATAAAGTAATGCCATAAGACCAAACATCCGATTTCGTAGAAAAATTGAGGTCACGTAGGGATTCAATTGCCATCCACCTCCAAGGAAGAGGCTATCAAAAAATTGTAAAGCAAAGAAACATAATAATAATAGCTGTTGTGGTTTTATGCTTTAATGTAAACAAGCAAATTATTTATACCTGTTGATTTTTTTTCACGTAGTTTGTATAATCATACAATTTTCTAGCCAGACCAAAATCTGTTATTTTCACAGTATCGCAGTCAAACACAAGAATGTTTCTTGATGCAAGATCTCCATGCAAAATCTAGGCGATTTCCATCATTTAAATATAAATGTTGCAGTACATTTCGACTCTTTGGGCCATATTGGCTTGACTAATGTGGCAAACAATTTAGACGGCCAGTATGCCAAATTTATATGGCCTAAAAGTCGAAAAGTCCTGCACAATACATGCCTAAAATCAAAATACACTAATTTTCATCCGCTTTTATGCTATTCAAACTTAACATAGCTTACATTCTTTTCTTCCAAATGAGCCATCCCGCAAGATACTTGGTAACTGTATTGTAACAACTTGAATGGGGACAATGACAGTGAACTGCTGTAACTCGTGTCATCCTCTATGTAACTGTTGCTATTATTTTCAGTAGTCCTTTCGGCACATTTGTTTCTTTAAAATTAGATTTTGCATTTATGGAATTTATAAGGGAATTTATAAAATCAATAAATAGTGTTCAAGGTCATTAAAGAAAGTTATGTAATACGTTGAATATCTTATTGAATTTGACTGCGCTTCAACGGTGGGACTGTTCACAACTCTACCCGTTTTTGCTCGACATTTCTTCAAAACGGACACTAAACTCCCAAGTGAGCAGTATTCCATAAAAATATATACAATGCCTGTTGTTTAAAAGGGAAAATATTACTTTTTGATTATTCATAATACCGTAATGCCGTGTATGCTGATATCTTTAAACAAATTCTAAACAAAATTATAAAACTTTGGTGTTACACTTTACCCTTGTCCAAACGTTTAGTATATGATCCAATAAGTGGAACAATGTGATCATGCTTCCCAACATACGCCATTATTTTTAATTCAGTGAGTAAAGCTAAAATGTATCCTTTCTCTGCATAAGGTTTTGTAGTTTTAACTGCAACTTTATCATTATTGACCTTTCCACACATAACTAGTCCATATTCACCTTCTCCAAGTACATTATCAGTTTCTGCATTTATTATTAAGAATCAAACTGCATTTAGAAAGTCTTAGGGGTTGGAAATTTATTTCATAAAAAACATTTTGACCAAACAAATTATATATTATGGCATTGTGGGAGATTCTGAAGCAGAATTTTGTGGCAAATAGGACAAAATGAGACTATTCCATATTTTTGGTTACTAGAGCCAAAGGAAACTTTTAAAGGGATTTCCCGTCGAATCAGCCCACCCCCTTGGCTCCACCCTCTATAGCAACACAGTAAATGCGCTACAACTTCGCACAGAATCAACTTTCTTCAATTTTTTTCACATATGCATTTTATAGAGCAAAGAGCACATTTGACCCAAAGGGTCAAAGGTTACACCAAGGAGGTGGGGTTGGGGCGAAGTGAGACTTTAGCATATTTCTACTCACAAGAGTCAAAGGAACATTAAAAATCTGACGAAACAGATTTTCCATCTCCGATACTTGACTAAAGTCATTGCGATGGTTTATTAAGTATCGGAGATACTTTATGTGAATGGTAGTGTCCAAGGCTCGTGGACTCTGGTTGCCCTAGATAGGTTACGACAAATGAAGGGTTTCTGAAAAATCAACAAACTTTTAAAAATCTCAGAGGATGTCCTCTGAGATTTTCT
>JAQGBU010002129.1:0-10472 GCA_034698605.1 Isotoma decorata | reverse complement strand
GGCCGAGCCCGAGTTTTTTTTTTTTTGAAAAAATGGCCGAGTACCGAGTAGAACCGAGTACTCGTTGCATCCCTAGTCAAAACTTATTATCTTGTGCCGTAGCCGAATACAAAGAAATGTTTTTAAGCACTTATTAGTTTAAAAAAATATATTAAAAGACCTCAGTTGGTTTTCAAGCGGACTGGAACAATTTAAAAATAAGCTACCGTAATACTTTAACTAAACTCCCTCCCCCGAAATAAGCCCCCGCATGGGTAAAAAATTTCGCTATCGGCTTTAAATGCTCCCAATGTCTCAATGCAATATGGTTGTAGGGCAGAAAGTCGAATCAGGAACGTCGAAATGAAAAACATCGAAAGAACAACATGGAACATATCAGCATCGAGTTTTATCAAAACCACAAATTTTTCATAAATTTATACAAATGTATTGAAAAATAATATAAGGGTTTTTTCATAGTTCTGAAATATTTTTACACTCGAATGGTGGTTGATTTACAATATCTATGGGGATTTATGGTTACGTTTTTTTGTTTTTATTTTTAGCAGGACCCTGAGAAGGGGTGTGGCTGATGAAAAATTTCAACAACTGCGGTCTCAACCTCTCAACTAACGAGTATGTGAAAAAGTCAGTTTCTGATAAAATATAGCAAGCCATTATGATTTTTTCGATTTTCATAAAACCTTTGCTTTCGATGTTTTTCATTTCGACATTGTTTTTTCGATTACTGTTTTTTTCGACGTTCCGGATTCGATCTTTTGACCGGCCACGATCCAATATACCACAGCTTTTGGGTTGATTTTTTAATTTTCAATACTTTATTTAAAACGTTTCGTCGTTGCTCAACCACAATTTTGAATTAAGAATAATTAATGGCTTTTTAAAATTACTGTTAATAATAACGCGTTAATGTACTCATTTCATTTTGCAGACTAGCCTGTGGCTTCCGGGGATAAGTTTTCAAGGAAAATCTTATTAATTATGTGGTAAGTTTCATGGAAATGGGTCTTAGGGTAGGGGACGGAGTTGAAACTCAATATATAAGAGGACATCTCAAGTCTTAATTAAACCATTTTTAAATTCTTTAAACTTAAAAAAAAACTCAAGATTTTGGTAGTTTTCTAAGTTTCTGGAAACGAAAATCATGAAAACTTCCTCGCAATTGCTGTTTTTATGTGTGGTGGTTGGGGTGCTGGCTTACACGTCCTGCCATGCACAAAACGATGCGAATCCGGTAATAAAAATTGATTTTGTTTAATTTTGGTGGAAAACTAATGGGAAATTAAATTTATTTTTAAATTTCAAAATCTCGTTTTTCATAAGGAATACAAAGGAAATGAAGATGGGACGGGAAGGGATGGAAGAAGTCCCTTTTCAGATGATTCGGAGGAGGTGGAGAGGCCAAAACAAGTTGAAAAACGAGGTTGGAGAAGCTTTAAAAACTCGTTTAAAGGTTTTGGTAAAAAAGCAAAATCCTTTTTTGGTGCCGCGAAAACAAAAATAAAAGGATATGGGAGAAAAGCAAAAACGTTTTTGGGTTCTGAAAAAGGAAAAACACTTGGTAAAGCAGTAGCAGGGGGAATTGGGGCGGTTGCAGGAGGCGCTCTTGCCAGTTACGCCCATGGTCGATACTCTCAAAAACAAAGAGAAAATTACGATGAGAATAATGAAGTTGATTATGATAATGATAATCAAAGTCAACAATGAAAACATTTAAAGTTAAAATTATTGTCTAATTGTGAAAGTATTTCATTTATTAACATTTCGGAGCATTTTTCCTAGTTAGAAACAAAAATAATTTGCATTAAATTTCAAAGGTTTAATTATTTGTGAAATATTTCTAAATTTTTCGAATAAAAATGAGCTTGATAAAAACGGTGTTTTTATAAAGGTTATATTTGATTGTTATTTCTTGGTTTTATGTGTAGTAATTTAATTGAAAGAGGGGCAATTTTGGGAAGAGTAACTTTAGTTATCGTAAAACGTATTTGGAACCCCTATAAATAAACCCCCTATAATATGGCATGCAACTTGTTTGAAAAAATAAGTTTCCAATTAAATGAAAATTATTAATTTTTTTATTGTATTTATTAAGAATTATGTTTATTTTTCAATTTATAGAAAAGATAGGTTCATGTGGACAAAAATATAAAAGCGTAAAGGCTAATCAATATTATCTTTAGATTTATGCTATTTTTGGTATATAGTATCCACTGTACTAGAGTAAGTTTTAGATACTAGTGAGCGAATCTAAAATTTAATTAATAACTGTGAATTCGCTCGAACCGGATTAAAATGGAAATTAGTATGTTGTTTCAGATCGTAATCTCGATTTTTCAATTTCAAACTGTTAATGTGACAAAAGGACAACATGGCACCATCAAACTAATGGTCTCCAGTTGCCCTGTATGACATTTTTGATCTTTGTAAGCCCTCTGTATCTGTAGGTCCTTAGTATATAATTATAGCAAACATATCTGTGTTTTTAGGGTATTGAGGCCCTGGTAGATTTCTATAATGGAAAAATTTTGAGGCTTAAGTTCATAATTTAGGTAAAAAGCTAAACATAGGGAAATCTCCAAAAATTGCGTTTTCTATAAAGAAAATCGCTAATATGTTCTGGGGATAATTGTTGTGGATGCACGATTAACATGAGGGAATTTACTTCTTGCTTGTGTACAGTAATATATAGATAAACAATCGTTTCAAAAGAGCCAATTTGTATTTTTAAAAGTAGGTGGTTCATTAATCTGGGTTTAGGGAGAATTGAATTGACAGCTTTGTTAACGTGTTTTGGCCCTTTGCAGCATAGCACCTAAGTACTGATAGATTAGAGGAACACGAACTCTTCTACATTAGAGATGGAAAACTCTAATCTTAAAGAAGGGTTGTTTTTGGTGGTTTATGGTGGTGCCAACTAGCAGGCACAATTAAGACTATTTGCATTAACATTAAGTCAAATGCAACTACACCATGGTAACATGGTAAGTCTGTCGTAAACTCCAAGGTTTCGAAAAATGATGCGATCGTTAGAAGAAGTTCTAAAAAATCTTTTTTTGTGTGTATAAAACGACAAAGTGTCCATATTTTAACAACCTTGTAGGATGACAGTGCTACAACTACAAAACATGAATTTACAGAAACATCGTCTCTGCACATTAATTTTATAAATAATTTGAAATCTTGTGATAGCCCCCTCCTACAGCATCATAAACGTTAGTAGTATGTACGGTTTTTCATAAAAATTAAACGTCTTAACATCATCTAAAAAATAGCTACCGTTTGCATATACTATTTTAATTTAGAATTGGAAGCAGACTGCCTAGATTATTTATTTTGTCAAACGGAAGTAAAAACTGCAGTATTGTTTACTTCTGTTTGACCAGTCCAGTGCACTGGACTTGGGCGGGAATAAATTTACATTTTTTTCGTTTTGGTTTTTTTATTGTCATTTTGCCTGCAGCATCATGTTGCTAGACAAAGAGTATGAAAAAGTATTGCCATATAAAAGTAGCTGGTGGCGCCACGGCATTTAAAAAAAAACCCACCCTTAAGTAGGACACGTATAAGGAGCATTTCCCTGCTTCCCATGACAGGGGCACCTGTACCGTACTGGCCGCTCGGTCAACCAGGTAAAGGACGAACCTAAGCCACGGGCAGACTGTCAGTGTCAACCCACACCGAGCCATACAGAGCTTTAAAACTGATTGAGCCAACTAGTAGTAGCTGGGGCTGGTATCGAACCTAGGGTTTTCAGTCTCTAGGCCGATATCCTACCACTCCGCACAGCAGCTGAGAAAGAATAGTATAAGCTTTTTAAAATTAAAATAACACGTCAGTTGATGACGCATTTGGTAGGATTAGGATATATGCACATTGGGCTTTTCGGACAATAATTTACGAAAAAATCAATAATTTAATTGCTCGTGGTAAAAAATTTCATGGAAATGATTTGTTAAAAGTAGATACGTGAATCTCGGTGTGATGAAACAGGAAACGTGTAATAGAGTAGTATATTTCATTATGTCACCAATGGGAGAACAGTGTTGTTATACTGAATTGGTAAAGACAAAAAAAGACAAAAAATCAAAATCAAATTAACTTAAGGAACAAAGTTTTTTTCTACAACTATCAGAAAAATGAGAAATTCGTCTCAATTACTGTTTTTGTGTGTTGTAGTAGTTGGCTTATTGGCTCACACAAGTTGCGATGCTCAGGAAAACTTTGAAAATTTGGTAATCATTGAATTTTGTTTAAAAAATCATTTAGTTTTTGGGTAAAAATTTTGATTTATTTTAACATTTGTAATACATTTTTCAGGAATACGAAGAGGGTAAGGGGGATAGATTAGGCAGGGATGAGATAAGCCTGTTTAAAAATGATATTGAGGGGGAGGAGACAAAAGAAGTTAAAAAGCGAGGTTGGAAAAGCTTCAAAACATCCGTTAGGGGAGCTTTTAAAAGCATTGGGGGGAAATTTAAAAGCTTTGGTGGAAAATTAAAAAGCTTTGGGGGAAAAGTGTTCGGAAAAGCAAAATCATTGGGTTCGAAATCAAAAGCATTTGTGTCTGGCAAAGTAAAAGGCTGGGGTAGGAGAGCAAAAACATTTTTTTCTAATAAATTCGGCAATAAAAAGAAAGGGAGCAACGGCGAAGGGTTGCCAGTTGGAAAGTTAGCTGTAGGGGGTGTGGCAGCCGGAGGGGCAGCGGCGGCAGTGGCCTTAAATGGGGGGAATCCCGACTTTATTGGGGGAGAAGATCCCTTATATAATGGAGAAACATCCTTTGGTCAACAAGGAAATAATGGAATATTCAATAGAAGAGTAACTGCACTTTCATCCAGTGGACAAGGAAATCAAGGGTCACAAACAGCAGGAGCAGACTTTGATGATTATGGTGAAGGTCATGGGTCAGAAAAAGGACACGGTGGTAGGGGTGAGGAGCAAGGCTTTGATGATAATGGTGAAGGTCAAGGGTCAAGAAAAGGACACGGTGGTAGGGGTGAGGAGCAAGGCTTTGATGATAATGGTGAAGGTCAAGGGTCAAGAAAAGGACACGGTGGTAGGGGTGAGGAGCAAGGCTTTGATGATAATGGTGAAGGTCATGGGTCAGAAAAAGGACACGGTGGTAGGGGTGAGGAGCAAGGCTTTGATGATAATGGTGAAGGTCATGGGTCAGAAGAAGGACTCGGTGGTAGGGGTGAGGAGCAAGGGAAAGTATACACACTATCGCCCCCGATATCAGATCACAATAATAATGTCAACAAAAGTTTAAAAGTAACCTCAAACTCAAACAATGGACCCTGTGTACAGTCATCAGAATCACAAAACTTAGTAGGTAACAATGAATCGTGCGTGCAAATATTGCCATCAGAAGCACCTCCTCCCCCATCCAACAACCGTGAAAGTGATGATGATTACTATTACGGCTAGAAGCTATCACTAAAGCTACCTACTACGAGAGATGAGTTTGCTAAATTTACAGAAGAATTTTCGATTGAAAAACTAATTGCAATTTATCATTATCTAACCCAAGCCAATTGTATTAGAAATATTTACTTATTACTAACAATGCGAGTTCTTTGGTTGTAACGCACGGATTTGGATGTACGATAGCTCAAAAAATCGACCAAAAAATTAGAATTTCGAAAATAACAGTGCGGGCCAAGAATGCCCATGTTGACCTGTCACAGACGAACTAAAAGTTGCCAATTATGCGCTTATCGGCATAGCAACGCCCGCATAACGCGAAATTAGGAACTTTGACTTCTTCTATCTCAAGTCAACAAGGGCATTCTATCCGCAGACTTACATGGTCGGAATTCTAATTTTTTGGTCGATTTTTTGAGCTATCGTACATCAACAACTGTGCGTTACAACCAAAAAACTCGCATTGTAAGTTTCCACTTAGGTTTAAGTGGAACACTTAATAGCTTTCATTGTCATTGTAATTAATATCTCAAGTAATTTTGTCAAATTAAAATAGTGTATGTAAACGTATTTAAATAATGGTTGTAAAGGTTGCGACCACATCAATGTAACACACAATAAAAACCTACTACTGCTACTACTACTATTACGACTATGACCAAGATTTGACTAGAAACGCAGTCCCTAGCCAACGTTACTTCAAAACCAAAGATATAGATACCTTAATACTAATAGATTGTAGAACGCCGTAGTGTAAGTAAATCTGTATGGGCAGTGACAAATTGTAACTTGTCCGCAAAATCATTGAGCTATTGCTTAATGGTTTTAAAGTGTTCACAAGTTTTAGCTATAACATACACCATTGACATCTCTTGGTTGACAACAACTTATTGAAAGAAAGTTTAAATCTACCAAATCAACCAATCCTATTTGAAGCTTACAATAGTGTTGTTGTCAACCAAGAGATGTCTCATCTTTACTTGCTCTTTCGCTTGTACATTGACGAATTGACGAAACTCATTACATTAGTACCCTTTGTTCAAAACCCACGAACAAAAACTGAAATAAAAAGGGACTAATTAGATGGCGTAGGTTGAATCCTTATCATCACCACTAGATTATTAACATTTTAAAGGGCTTTTTGGAAAAGAATTAATAATAAGGTTTATTGTTTTGGCTAATTTGTTCTATTTTGATATTTCTGTAAATAATCCGCCGGCTGGAAATCCACATGACAATTCAGATTAAGATTAAATTACATGATTGTCAAAAAATTTTAAATAAAAGCACCCGCTTTCAGATTCGGCATAATATTATCAGCATTTAAATGTTTTGCTTGTTTACTTGCCCTTGTTTAAAACCAAATAAATTTTAAAGTTAGTTGAAATCGTGTTTACTTATTTGTGAAATGTTAAATTTATGTTTTTAATAAATTTTTAAATTGAAATGCATTCGACGAGATTGGACGATTCCAACTGTATTTTAATTTTAGTCACATTAAAATGAAATAGAATATTTTAACGATATGAAAGTAAAGTAACTCAATTTCCGGTTCTGACCTTATCAGAACTTAATTTCCGCGTATTAGTGGTTGATTAATACTACTTGGATTAGTTAGTTAATAAATTAATTTAAAAAGATTTTCATGCCGCTTTGACTGTCCTTACTGGGGGTTTTCTGGTTTTCAAATCCTGATTATTTGAGGTCTGAGGTTCTTTCAGAATTTTCCTTTAAATGAGTAAAGATTTTGTTTAAATTTTAAACACGTAGAGTATTTTGAATCTTTAAGTACTACTCAGTTTTAACAGAGGAAAAGGGACATTTTAAATGAAGGCAATGAATTGAGGGAATGTATACAAGGTGACCGAGTGTGCAACAAACACGAGGTGTTTTATTTTAACCGAGTAGAGAGAGCATATGTAACTCAATTTTCATAATTTTAAGGGTACATTAAATATGTAATGTGTCTCAATGAAATAAAAACGATGAGATGTTTAGTTTCGGAAACGTTAGATTCTCTTGGGTTAAAAAAATGAATCAAAACCGGATTAAAAAGGTAGCCAAAAACGCCAAGCCGAACTAGGTACTTAAGTGAAGCTTTTGCTTTAGCCAATTGACTTAATTGTTGAACCTTTAAACATATTTTCATTTAGCCAACTTGCGTGCTGTGTATTGGGCATATCTCATCTTGTAAAATGGTTATCCATGTAGGAAACATAATGTAGTGGGAATACTTTGCTACTTGACTCCATGGTTAGTGTTGCCCAGCCCTTTGTGGCTGGTCCATCGACTTCCTTCCTCAGACCTAATTTATGAGCCCTAAAGATGTCAGATGTGGTTAAAATTTAAATGCATTAAATTTGTTGTTTCCTTCCTTGAAGGAAACGCTGAGAAGAACTATTGAAACCACTAATACTTGGGATTCAAATTCCACAAAAACCATAGTTAAGAATTTAAAGGAAACTGCAATTTTCGTTTATTCCTGATTAATTTTGTGGCGATTTCATGGAAATGCTTTGTTATAAATAATTCAAACTTGTGTTGGTTGAGTCCAATATACATATAAGGTTATTTTATGGAAATGTCTGAGTCTCATTTGAATAAATCATTTCAACAAAAATCAAAGAAACTTATGAATTAAAGTAAATAACTTTTGATAGAATTCAGGGGAAAATGAGAAGTTTGTCTCAATTGGTGTTTTTGTGTGTTGTGCTTGCTGTAGTTTTGGCTTACAACAGTTGTGATGCTCAAGGTTATGACAGAGGGGTAATTTTACGATTTATTCTTATTAAACTTGTATCTTTTTCAAATTTATATTTGTCATGGGAAATTGAATTTATTTGTAAAATTGGATTTTAATATTTTAAGGAATCGGACGAAGCTGAAAATGATGTTGCGAGGGATGAAAGAAGCTCTCAAGGTGATAAAGATACAAGGCAACTTGAAGATTACCCACAAAGGCCACAAAAATCTTACAAAAAACAGAAAAAGATGCAAAAATGTGCAAAAAAATTGAGAAAATATGGAAGTACAAGTAACGGAAGACAACAACAATCTGATTATGGCCAGGAGTAAGAAATCCAAGGAAATTAATATCTCCCTTTTACTTTAAAACATTTTAATACACTTGGTAATTATTTATTAATTGTGTTTAATAACATTATTTGTCGTATAAAGTTTACTTTCGAATAAAGTTGAATAAAGTTAATAAAGCAGAAAAGGGCTTTTAAACTGAATTAACATGATAGTAATAATACTATATAATTATTTGCAAAGAGTTTGAGTTCATTTTCTAGTATTTTTAAATGAGAATTTGTTTTTATATTTAAATTGATGTGCTCTATTGATTCTTAATTAATACTTAACTCTGCTTTGTGACTACTACTATTATGATAATGATACGTATTGCATTGCATTGCATTTGTTTTTGACTTTAAATTGTAGGATTAATAAAAAGTTTAAAAGGATTTTAAACGAAGGTTAAATTTAAATTACAAAAACATGCTTATTAAACTTTTGCAAAAAGCGAAAACCGAAAAAAACCGAAAAAATTTTAAGTAAAAAGCCCTCGGTTTCAATCACGGTTTTTGTATCATGTCAATAATACCTGGGTATTGTATGGGGTCAAAAGGTCAACAACGTTTTTCTCATTTCATTTAATTTCTTGGAATCATTCTTAGCCTTGTTTTTTTAAACACAGTTGAATTCAAAGATTTACAAATCAGTTTGACTTTTGTCGTCTTGCCGAGAAAGGATTTGTCTTCCAAGAGGATTTCTTTAATGTTTTTCTTGTTGCGCTTGGACCAGGGAGGACGCTGCTGCTAGCCTTTGATTTATCTTTTCTTGACCTTGAAGTGTCGACTGGAGGTTTACCTATTGAAAAGAGTTGTTTTAAGGATTCTTGGGGTGAGCCACCATGAAGGGCTGTGACGCTTGTAATGGATTTGTTGCTTTTTCTTGGTGTTAGTAATCCCTTGAGGGTCTTCACTGAGCGGGAAACTAAAGTACTTCCACTTTTGTGACTTTTCACTTTCTTAGTTAAAAGGGGACTTGAGGGGCCAAGGGATTTTTTGCCTTTTGAGGGACGAGGTGAAAGAGCGATGCAGAGTTTTGAAATTTGTTCCATAGCTCGGCGCTGATCAGGTTCATAAGGGTCAGGGTAGGGTGGAAGGGCTCGTTGGAAAGAGGCTTTTCCACAGTTTAGGACTTTTGTAGGACCTGGAGCTAAGAAATTTAATGAAAAATTTTAAATAAAGGCATCCGCTTTCAGATTCGGCATAATATTATCAGCATTTAAATGTTTTGCTTGTTTACTTGCCCTTGTTTAAAACCAAATAAATTTTAAAGTTGAAATCGTGTTTACTTATTTGTGAAATGTTAAATTAATGTTTTTAATAAATTTTTAAATTGAAATGCATTCGACGAGATTGGACGATTGCATTTGTATTTTAATTTTATTCACATTAAAAATGAAATAGAATATTTTAACGATATGAAAGTAAAGTAACTCCATTTCTGACCTTATCACTTTTTAATTTCCGCGTATTAGTGGTTGATTAATACCAGTTTGATTAGTTTAGTTAATAAATTAATTTAAAAAGAGTTTCATGCCGCTTTGACTTTCTTTGCTGGGGGTTTTGTGGTTTTTAAATCCTGATTATTTGAGCACTTAGGTTCTTTCAGAATTTTCCTTTAAATGAGGAAAGATTTTGTTTGAAATTTAAACACGTAGAGTATTTTTAATCTTTAAGAACTACTCAGTTTTATGAGAGGAAAAGGGACATTTTAATTAAAGGCAATGAATTGAAGGAATGTATACAAGGTGACCGAGTGTGCAACAGATTCCATGGTAGTTGCCGGTCGGAAACTTGCCGGTCGGAAATTTGCCGGTGGTACTGTCGCTGCCAATATAAGATTGCCGTTTGTTTAGAAAAATTAAGGAATTTTGCCGGTGGGAAATTTGCCGGCTGTTGGCTAAAATGCTTTTTTTCTTAGTTTTCAGCCATCATTTTTTACATTGTCAGCTTTCTGACAAACAATTCGTA
>JAQGBU010002128.1:0-10472 GCA_034698605.1 Isotoma decorata | reverse complement strand
TTTAAGTTTGCTACCATTTCTATCAAATTCCTCAAGCCTACTTTGTCTAATGAAGATGAAGTTGAAAACTCTTCAACCATTTTCACATGTAAGTTAAATAGATAATATAATATAAGTACTGTTTATGATTTTGGTTGTCCCTAAAAATCCAAATTGAACGGCTTTTGATGCTTAAAATATATGTATGTCCGGTTAGTTTTAATGGTGATGGTTGATTTCTAGGCACAAGTAGACTTAAAAGTCCTTGCAGCTTGGTACTATGTCCATGTCTGCAGAATAAGCTATGCTTTCGAGGATATCTCTGTCCATTTGTAACCTTACAAGGTTATTTTAACAGCCCAAGTGCATCGGTGATTTCGGAAGGGACAATTTCAGTACCAATTATAACAGCAGAAGTGTCAATCAATTTTTACATTAAAGAGCCATGCACCACAGAAGCCATGCTTAAGCAAATTCGAGATGATTATTTAAATGAGCCTACGAAACGGATACTAAGTGAAGGCCTTCACACTGACTTTGTTCTTGAATGCGATGGAAAAGAATTTCCATGTCACAAGAGTATTCTTGCAGCTCATAGTGATGTCTTTGCTGCAACATTTACCACACCTATGTCTGAGAGAGATTCAAACCGCATGGAGATTGAAGATATGTTCCCCAGAAGTTTAGATGCATTTTTGAAATATCTTTACTACGGAGATACTACTGCTCCACTGGCTAATGTGGAAATTGCATTTGATCTTCTTCGAGCTGGTCACAAATATCAAATCGAACATGTTGAGAAGGTTGCTTCAAGTATCATTTCTATGGAAGAACATGCACAATTTGATTTGCCAACTACTCTTGCTTTATTTGCATTTTGTTGTAAAGTAGAGCGATTTAAGGATTTGAAAGAAATGGCTGTTGCGGTTTTGAAAACGTAAGGACGGGTTTTTATCCGTATATGCAATTTGAGACGATCTGATTGTATTACTAACATTATTGTTGGGTTTATTTCCAGGAGAGCTAGCGAAATGGTGAAATTGCAAGAATTTGATGAACTTCTTTCGAAAGAGCCTTCCGTTTCCAAAGACTTGTTTAAGGAGATTTCGTTACACTAATACCAATAATTTTTTTTTTACAAAAATGGGTTTATTTATTAGTGAAAATTCTTTTTAGTTTTATAAATTTAAGTTTTATAGATATATGCAAAGTTAGTATTTCCTTCATGCAAATTTTAGTTTTCCCCATTTTATCACGATTTAAAATGATTGATTTTTATTTATTAATTGAAGAATAGTACTTCCAATGACTTTTACCCACTTTTACATCATATAACTGAACAATAGAGTAGATAAGTATAACCATATAAATTATATCTAGATAAAACAATACTATCAAAGTTGAGCTTGTATACCCTGTGAGGAAAGACTTTGTTTCACAGGGTACAACACGGTCCATGAGGACATAAAACCCTATAGTATAGGCTTTTTTAGGTCCAAAAAATCTAAAAAATATAAATGAATAATTTGCATTCTTCAAAGTATAGTCTGATCTAGATATAACCTCTACATAGTTATCTAATCTAAGTGAGCAGTACTCTTGTAATAGTGAAGATGGACCTTATTTTATCAGAGAGGTCAATTTTAGTTTCTTAGTATAGCTGTAACTTTTTTTCTTTTTATTAATTCGACATTGAAATCGATACTCACAAAATGTAATAACAATAATAAGGGTACTTTAAGTATTTAATTCTAACTTTCAATAAATACAACTGTAAAAATAAACAACACAATATAAACTAATTCAAAAGATTATTTTCTGCGAATTAAAACGTACTTTGGTAATTAATTAATTTCAAACAAGGAGTTAAAATAAGCATTGGAAATTAAGAACGTTGCATGGTATTAATATTTATAAAATTTTATTGTAAAGAATAACTTAAATAATTCTACGTTATAATCTGGATTCTTGTAAGCCGTTTACCATGGAGGCATAGACAGCTTGAAGTATGATCAGCAAAGCAATCTACCGAAGTAATCGACCCCTAAACCAATTTAGTTGGATATTGTTTGTTATTGTTATTTATTGCATGTTAGTTTATTTTCCATCCTGATTCGGATAATAGCCTGATGATAAAAATTGACAGTCAAAATTAGTAGTCTCTTTACTCTTTAGGGTGGTTTGCAACAACGGAGACTTCATCATCTTCAATCTGACATCAAAATCATGAAGCCGAATTTTGATAATTTAAACCTTGACTGAGCTGACCATATCAATATATAATAATCATATGCACTACAACAGTAATAAGCAGAAATGCATGTTTCAACCATGCACGCATGGTGTGTTTTTTTAATCTTTTTAAAGTGTGCATCCTAGATAAAGCAGCGGATGTTTTGCATTCCACGGAATTATAGTGCACCGTAAAACTCGAATTAGAACCCCCAGGGGAGTTAATGTTTCAACCCTCCAAAAAGAGAGGGGTTGGGTTTCGGGGAGGGGGGTTATTCCGGGGGGGGGGGGTTAATGTTTCAAACCAATTTTTTACAAGTTTACTAAAAACGCTCCCATTTCATTAACACAATCCACCACATTATTGTATACAGTAATAACACTGCAGTTTTTTAGAAAAAACATTTATTAGGCGAGTTTGCCCTAAAAGGTAAAAAACAAGACCCCCATTTTAGTTTAAAAAATTTTTTTTGCATGCATGGATTTACATTCTGGAGATCTGAATTGTTCAGCGGGCATGCATGGGTACAACTCAAACTGCAATCCTTTTTTACTTAAATACCTGAGACCGGACAGCCCTTGAACTTTTAATGTTTTATTAATTTAATCGATATTTAATAGTCTTTCATTTATGGCTAAACATTAATATAATAATATCTAAAAATGTTAATCTTATGATAAGCTTTGAATGGGTGACAGAGATGATAGCTTAATGTGTTAACTCATTTATGTCAGTACGGAAGCACTGATAATTGATAATAAAAGGAACACGACCTTCAATATTTACTAATTAAATTCTTTCATTGGGTGTCCTTTATTATCATTATCATTAAAGTTACAAGCCCAAATTTGACGGGACTTCCTACCTCATTATTTAATGGTAACATTGTTCGAAAATCATTTCCACTGGATAAATACATTTTTATCTTTGAGTAAAATTATATCTCTCTCTCTCTGGCTCCAAGAGTGAGTGCACAATCATTTAAAGTTGTGCTATATTTAGATTGAGAATTAAAAGTTAGAATACCGGGTTATCATTAAAATCGAGAACTTTTCCATAAGTATTTTCGAATAATTCAAAGAGTTCAAGAAAAAACGTGTACAATTCTTCCCATTGATTTTGCTTAACGATTTGGGGTGAGCCACTTAACTTTGTAACAAAATCTTTTTCCTAATAAAGGGAATAATTTTCAAAAATTTAAAACGATTAGGGGCCATCAAAAAAAGTAAATTTCCTGTGCAACTTGATTTAGTCCGAGCCAGGTATGATTCCGAAATTTGGCTTCAAATTTCATGTAGTATGTGTATTTGTAACACCCATGCAAAATTGCACCTTACTGTGGACGACTTGTAAAAACCGTTAGGGGTGACTAACTAGGGTCATTGAAATCAAAGCAAATTTAAATTTGGCTTAAGATTTCATGCAAATTTGCTATTTGTAACGTTTATGCCAAAATTTCAGCTTTCTATGACCGTTTTAAAAAACGGGCGTAAATTACATGACCGTTTGGGGTTGTGGCCCCCCAAAGTGCCAACCACTTGAGCCGCCCTGCCCATTCCTGATGTGGCTAAATACAGGTGTGGTCAAAATTTCATCCAAATCGGTTGAAGCGTTCTTGAGTTATCGTCAGACAGACAGACACACCGGGCTCATAAGCCCTAGGCTCGGGCTAAAAATTAAATAATGCGAAGGACCAGCATTTGCATATTAATAGACTTTTAAAAACTATTACTGTAACAATGTTTTTATAATGCAAATCTTTTCAATTATACTACTTCCAAATTATTTTCTACACTTGGCTTTAGAGATATTTCTACTTGTTTCAGAACACTAGCATCACAATGGATCAAGAAAACATCTCAATTGGCTTTGATAAAATAAAAACTGTTTTCAGTTTGATCGAAGCTCCTGGGACTTCACTCTTTAGAAGAGAGTTGCAAATTCCCAGAAAGGATAATCTATTTCAATTTTCCTCTAAAAAACCCTCAGACCCTCATCCTCAGAATTCAACTCCTATTATACAAAATGGTACCAACGTCAACTTCGGGTTCGCAGGAGCATCTACATTTCCAGGCTTTCAATTGCAACCTAATTTATCTAATTCTTCAGCTTCAATTTTTTCTCGTACGAAATTATTTTCCGAGATGTAAGCGTATGCATCAAAACCCTATCTAAAAGTCTATTTCTTGATTATCTGAGTTGTAGTAAATTCGATTCACATTTTTGTTCTTATTTAATATCTTCTTACAACAAACTTGTATGATTAATTCATAACTGTATAATTTTTTGTAGAACCGTTGACATTTTGCATGATGCAAACAGTGACGATGTCACTTTAAGAATTTCACATGGTCAAACCGGTCAAGGTTTTATTAACTGGGCAGATTTTAAGTTTGCTACCATTTCTATCAAATTCCTCAAGCCTACTTTGTGTGATGAAGAAGAAGCTGAAAATTCTTCAACCATGTTCAAATGTAAGATGAACGTAGAGTAAGCTTTTTTATTTTTGTATGTTCTAATCTCTAAATTGAACCCCTTTCAGTGTCTAAAGCATTTAAAAGTCCCCAACGTGTTGATAAATGACTTATTATAGGTATGTTTAAAAGCCCTTGTGAAGTATCACTATGCCAATGTCAGCAGACTAAGTTATGCCTTCGAGGATATCTCTGTCCGTTTGAAACCTTACAAGATTTTTTCGACAGCCCAAGTGTATCGATGAAAGTGGAAGGTAAAACTTCAGTACCAATTATAACGGCAGTTGTGTCAGTCACTTTTTATATGGAAGAGCCTTGCACAACAGAATTCATGATCAAACAAATTCGAGAGGATTATTTCATTGAGCCTGCAAAGCGGATTTTAAGTGACGGCCTTCACACTGACTTTGTTCTTGAATGCGATGGAAAAGAATTTCCATGTCATAAAAGTATTCTTGCAGCTCATAGTGACGTCTTCGTTGCAAGATTTACTGCACCTATGTCTGAGAGAGATTCAAACCGGATGGTG
This sequence comes from Isotoma decorata, assembly GCA_034698605.1. Lineage (NCBI taxonomy): Eukaryota > Metazoa > Arthropoda > Collembola > Entomobryomorpha > Isotomidae > Isotoma > Isotoma decorata. Next base: position 5,257 of record JAQGBU010002128.1, on the reverse strand, counting down.
ATTGAAGATATGTTCCCCAGAAGTTTAGATGCATTTTTGAAATATCTTTACTTTGGAGATACGAGTGCTCCTTTGGCCCATTCAGAAATTGCCTTTGATCTTCTTCGAGCTGGTCATAAATATCAAATTGAACATGTTGAGAAAGTGGCTTCAAGTATCATTTCCATGGAAGAACATGCAAAATTTGATACACTGACTACTCTTGCCTTGTTTGTCTTTTGTCGTAAAGTAGAGCGATTTAAGAATTTAAAAGAAATTGCTGTTGTGATTTTGAAAACGTAAGGACACGGTGGTTTTAGCTGTAAAATATGCATTATAATACGATCTGATTGAAATACTAACAATGGGGCTTATTTACAGGAGAGCTAGCGAGCTTGTGAAATTGACAGAATTTGATGAACTTCTTTCGAAGGAGCCTTCAGTTGTCAAAGACTTGTTTAAGGAGATTTCATTTCACTAATAACAATACATTTTTACAAAAATGATTTTATTTATTACTGAAATTTTTTTTAGTTTTATAAATTTAAGTTTTATAGTTATATGCAAAGCAAAGTTATATTTCCTTCATGCAAATTTTAGTTTTCCCAATTTTATCAGAATTTAATATGATTTTGTTTTTATTTCTTAATTGAAGGATAGTACTTCCAATGCCTTTTATCCACTGTTACATGACATAACCGAGCAATGGTAGAGTAGATAAGTATAACCATATAAATTATATCTAGATAAGACACTTCTCTCAAAGTTGAGCTTGTATACCCTGTGAGGAAAGACTTTGTTTCAGTGTGCAACACTGTCCATGAGGACATAAACCCCTATAGGCTTGTTTAGGTCTAAAAAATCTAAAAAAAATTCGAAGAAAAAGTTGCATTCAAAGTATAGTCTGATTAGATATAACATGTACATAGTTATCTAATCTAAGTGAGCAGTACTCTTTTAATAGTGAAGATGGACCTTATTTTATCAGAGAGGTCGATTACAGTTTCTTAGTGTAGCTGTAACTTTTTTTCTTTTTCTTAATTCGACATTGAAATAGATACTCACAAAATGTAATAACGATAATAAGGGTACTTAATTTAATTCTAACTTTCAATAAATACATAAAAATAAACAACAATATAAACTAATTTAAAAGTTTATTTCCTGAGAATTAAAACGTACTTTGGTAATTAATTAATTTCAAACAAGGAGTTAAAATAAGCATTGCAAATTAAGAATGCTGCGTGGTATTAATATTTATAAAATGTTATTGTAAAGAATAACTTCAATAGTTACACAATATAATCTTAATTCTTGTAAACCCTTCATCATGGAGGCATAATCAGCTTGAAGTAATCTACCGAAGTAATTGAGCCATAAACGAATTTAGTTTGATATTGTTTTTTGTTATTGTTATTTATTGCATGTTTGTCTATATTCCATCCTGATTCGGATGATAGCCTGATGACAAAATTGACAGTCAAAATTAGTAGTCTCTCTAGGGTCGTTTGCAACAACGGAGACTTCATCAACTTCAATCTGACATCAAATCATGAAGAAATCTCCACGCTTACGACGCATTTTCTAAAACTGTAACTATCCCACAAATAAAGTCAATTTAACGTTCTACCCTGTGCACGCCGCTTTTCCCGGTACCAGTGCTGTCGTTGGGGAAGATTAAAGCTTGTTGATAACTCGATCTAATTAGATAATTCTGAGGTGTTGTAAATCCTTATAAGTAACCCAGAAAACCCAATGCCGCTGTGAACATATTTACACGATTCAGTAAATGTCTTAACAAGGTTCGTAGTGCTTGAAATGAAAGATAGGAGAGTAAAAAATTGTCTTAATGAGCAAGGTAAACTTAGATTGTCGTTTTGAAAGATTGATTTTTAAAAAGCTCCTTTTAATGATCAATTTCCTACTGTTAATTACTGTCTATATTGTTTGGATTTTTAATCAGTAAACTCCATTGCATTGCACTCACATGACTCACAAAACCACATGCAATTAAAGTAAGTAAATAAAAAAAAGTGCCAAAATGAAGATATGATATGATGCATACTGTGATCATTTATAAAAAAATTTATGCTTATATCATTTTACTTGGCTTGAGAATTGATAGGTCAGAGACCGACAGTCATGAATGTGATAAAAGATTAGTATGATTAACTTTAAGTTTGTATGGTGAGTTCTGGGTTCGTTTAAGTAGATACTTTCAATGTACGAGATAAGCATGTTTTTATTGAATATTTTTTGTTATTAATTATTTCTCAAAACTCATATTACAGTAAAGTGTTGCCCAGATAATTCATCAACTGTTTTACATAAAGAATAATTTAAAAATACATAAAACTTCATTATTTTGCCAGTTTCGAGGTAAATAAGTCATAAAATTTATAAATTTTAAAATAATTATAAGCTGAACTTTAAAACATGTACAATAGTCCAAACGACAGGATAAAATTAACAATTTGTTTAATCTTTATTTCTTCCCAAGATGCCGAAGTACAATATTTCGTCAATTGGAATGAGATTAAAATATCTCACAGATGAAGAACATCCGACCCTTGGAGACCTTCCAGCACTTCGATGGATATTTATAATAGTCACAATCGCCTTGGGATTGATTTCTCTCATAAATTTCCTCCTTCATCTACGAAAGCAGCTTCAATCAAAAGCACTCAAACTGGAAATGCAACCTGCAAAATTTCGAATAATAATTTTATACTTATTAGGCCACTTAATTCACACAGTTCACTACGCTGATAACATTTACCGACCTGTAGATTACTTTGAACCAAAATGGCTTTACGAAAAGTATTTAATTTCTGAAATGGAAATAACTTTTTTTATCAACTTCCCGATAACTCTCGTGGGATTAATTTACATGAAAAAGCTCACTGGTGGAAATGTCCCTGGAGAATTGTTAAGTGCTTGTAGAGGAATGTGCTTTTATATAATAGGATCCCTTCAAACACTTGGACATTACATGATTGAACCACCATGGAAGTACTCACCTATTGTTAACTTTACTATTGGGGGTGAAGGAGTCTTTACAATCTTACTTGCTATCCAAATATTTCTTTACATGAGGAATGTCCAAAGGTATCAACAGTTGATGTGTGAAATCAATGAAGATTTGTTGGAGCTTTTGCCCGAAGAAAAACGTGGGTTGGAATCAGAACGGAAAGTGAATTTCGAAACTAGGGATGGTAATAATGTACGTTCTAGAACCCCAAATATATTCTAGTAATGCTGGGTATCTTTTTTAGTTAATCAAGTAATGAGTTGATTGTTTTGTTGAATAAAATGATATTTTTTCATCACAATTAAAAGCGTTATAATTTTATGCTCGTTAGAACTTTATTGTCATCATGAAAGATTTACTTAGAATTTTATGGTACATAATATGGTAAAGTAAGTGTTTTCGATGGAGGTGATTTTTTAATTCGATTCTGAAGAGTTGCTAATACTTTTACTACAGGCAGTCTTTTCCTGCAGTATTAGTTACTAATTCATAGGAAATTGTTTTCACTAATACTACTGATCAAAATATTTACACTATTGACCCAAGAGAAGTTAGAATTTGCCAAGTTCTTATCTGCCAATTAAAAGCAGTAATTCCAGTGTGTGACAACTAAACGAAAGCTGTTTGAAAACTGCTTAATAGTCTTTAAATGAATATGCATTTTCACAACGTTTTTTTCAAATTATGCTAATAATTTTCAAACATAAAAAGCATCTTTTAGCATTTATCACACAGCTTGTACTAAAAATTGGTACTTTTTGTAAATTTTTCGCTTAGTGTAAAATCGAAAGCCATCCAACAGAAAAGAGTGTTTAAATTAAAACCTACGGTATGGAAACAGATGAAATTCCGCTCACTGCTAAACTGGGTACATTTAATTGTAAAAAAAAATGTTGGAAAAGCTGATGTACTTTGAGAAGCGAGTTTTCCTAGAATTAATTTTTGAATGCTTCTGCTGGTGTACTGATGTACGTACTTATCTGACAGTCGACTTTTTTATGGGGCAAGTTTTTAAACGACTCCAATAATTACAATAATCCTTAATAGGGGTGGTTTTGCCTAAGACCCATTAAAATCTGTACTTAAAATCTTGTCTTAAGCAAATTAAAAAATAATTCTTGAACAGTTTATAAATTGAGTCAGTAATCGTTTTTGATGTAATAATAAAATGATTTAATTAGAAACGTAAGCTTCATTCTTCATTCTTTTCATCCCATTTGGTCAACCCAGTCAACCGTACTGCCACTCAAATACTAAAAGTAACTTATACCATTTTTAACGCTTTAGAAACAAAATTCCACAAACAAGGTGAAAGTGAAAGTGTGTTTGTTATTATAAGAAAGAAAAAAAAGATGCATCAGAATTTAATCAGACACCTTTGTTAAATCAATATCAAAATAAAACACTTAAAATAACTATAAACTACGCCCACTAACTTGGATTGAAGATGAGTTGTCCTCTGCCATTGTTTTATTGCTGCTTTGTAACATGTAAAAAAATCTTTAAAAAAACATCGTTAACTCACTCAAAAGTAGACTGAATCGAATTCAAAGTTAATTAAAATCTTAAATAGATTACAAAAACACAAGACTTGGTAATAAATGATAGTGAAATTAAACAATGAGAAGGGAAGGGTCATCAAGTCATCGTGACTTTACATAATTGAAGTGGACAATTTTAATAGCCGTTATTTCTTTACGTTCACACTGAAACTAAATCTTTAACTCCTTGGCTTACAGTTAATTAAACGATCCAAATAGCATGGGTTTAAAAATGATGACGTTTATACATACAAATAAGCATGTTAAATTCATTTTATTCGTACGATTGAGTTAATAATCACTCTTAATAACCAAATTGTATTTTTATCCGGCATTACTGCTTGTTCCATAATATTATAAGTCTACTAAACTTAAATCTCCTGTACTTCTAAATCCTTTCATATTTAAAGACATCAAAATAGATAAGAAAACTTTTCTTTAAATAACGCCAGGTTGGACTTCAAAAGATAACCACAGTGTACCATGCATGGCCACCATGGGTAAAAATAATGCATTTGAAAAAAAACTCAGCCCAAACATTTTAAATCATTTTTACTTTGGTCACAAATAGATTGATAAAAAATAATTTGATACCGTAACAATTTACTTCTTGCTGATTTTTCATCTTAACTTGTTAACCAACACATAAGAATTTTAAAGAACCTGCTGCTGGCTCGTTGGCTGCATGCTGATTGATCGCATTTTT
>JAQGBU010002127.1:0-10474 GCA_034698605.1 Isotoma decorata | reverse complement strand
CCACCATCATCATCACCACCATCACCTACTAGCTCAAAGGTAGTGGATGAGGGTGACTTAAAATTTTAATTAAAAATGGGGAGTGTGGCCGATTTGACCCAAAATCATTCAGTGGGTAGCTATAGACCCTAGGAACATATATCTGAAAACAGAGTTTGAAAAAGTTAATTCTGTCAAAAGTTAGAGCGTTGACAGATGGACGGATCGCCGGATGGACGGATGGACGGACGACACTACCATTCGCATAAAGTATCTCCGATACTTAATAAATATATACCTAAATAAAAAGTATGCTTCAATAAACAATTCATATTTAAGACCATGAAGTTCGACGGTAGGCAGATAAAATGGTAAAATATATTCAAGGTATCTGAGGCAATAGAAGGTAGAACAGAATTTGATGAGAAATAAGAGATGTGTTGCAAAAACGTTTTTCACTTTTGTTTCTCTAAACGTTCCAAAATTTCAATTGTTTTTCAAATTTTTCATTAGAAAAGTTTCTACCGGTGCGCGGTGTATTAAAGCATGGGGATTTTAATGAGCTAGCTATTGGAAAACAGAATCGGATTGGAAATGAAAGAGGAGATGCAACCAAACGTTTTGCGTACATATGTGGTCAAGGAGTATACATATGGTTTCAGATTGCGCCTAGTCAGGAATTAGGAAGTAGGCACAGAATAGCCATCTATTCTGTGGGAAGTAGGTAGTCAAAGTAAATGGGGAGTTATTACGTGCCACCACCGTGGACTTATCGCCACCCCAAAGTCTTGAATTTATTACATAGATATAAATAAAGACATCGATAATTTACCATCATCCATCACATTCCTAAACTGTACCTAATCGACCTTAAATCGATTCAATAACGATTGGATTAAAGTATTTTATTCAAAATGTATTGTCTTTGAAGTTCAATGTTGGTTGGAAAGTCGTTTTTATAAATCCTGCTTAAAATTCAGACTATGTATTTTTCAAATGCGTGGACCAGGACCTTAGTAAATTACGTAACGCAAGAGAGGGGGAGGGGTTCGAGTTTGCGTTACGAAGTGGGACAAGGGAGCCGGAGAGGGTTTAGATTTTTGTTACGGAACAAATATTAAATTAGTTTGGTGTAACAAAAATTAATTTTTTTCTCAAAAATTAAATTTAAATTTTTTTCTCTTTAAATTTTATTCTCAAATATTTTTTAAAAAAATTGATTTTTTTCTCAAACATTTAATTTTTTTCTCAAACATTTAATTTTTTTCTCAAACATTTAATTTTTTTCTCAAACATTTAATTTTTTTCTCAAACATTTAATTTTTTCTCTTAATATTTAAATTTTTTGTCGAAATTTTTTTTTCTCAAACCTTGACTAAAAACAAACGACCTTGCTCACGATGGATACTGGACACCCAATTGTCCTGCTTTAAAACTCTTTTTGAGTCTCCAAACAACTTCGGGAAAGTGAAATTTGCGTGACGTGACGAGGGGGAAGAGGGTATCAACGTTGCGTTACGCAGCGAGTCGAGAGGGGGGAAGGGGCCAAAAAAGGCCGATTTTTGCAGTATGTAATTTCCCAACAGCCACCTAGAGCTTCGCACAAATTATTAGCTGACGGCATAATTCCAATGGAATTCTATTGAGTCAACTTTTCGCTATACAGGTTTGGCTTCAGGATTTCCTTTAAACAATACCGAAAGAACGTGTGTACGTACAAATTATATCTTTTTTGGTCAAAATTCAAGATTGTATTGGAGCAAGAGTTGATAAAGATGGCTTGTGGACGGATGTTTCATGTCTTAATAAAAATCTTATTTTGCGTCAGACCTTACAAAGTTTGAGTGTAAATGAAATTCAAAACATTTTGCTAGATAATAGGAGACGAGATGAAGAAATGGAACAAAATCCAGGTATTCCTTTTTAATGGTTGTGCTTTACTTATTGAAATTGTCCGGGCTACATCATTTTTCACCCATACCAAATTTAGTTCAAAAACATAATTGAATCGAAAAAAATGAACAATAATTAAATTCCTATACAATTTAAATTGATACAACCTAACGGAATCTCGTTTTTTTATGTTTTCGTTTGAGCGAGTTCGGAAGTCCAATCAATACTGAATCCTTCGGATATTCTGGATTGATCCGTTTTGTACACTAGTACAAGAGTATCACTACTCTCAAAACTAGTTAGGATGTTATCCCCGCAATATCTATGTAAAATCAATTTAAAATTTTATTAATATGTTAAAATATGTACATTGCATAATAATCCCAAGAACAAAAATCTTACTTGTCCACATTCACCAACCCATTCACAGTCAAATAATACACCCCTAAACCGTCACAGCATTTATCTATGACTCCAGCTCCATCACAATTTTCAATGTCATCAAAACCTAAGTTGAATACCTTTACCATCCCTGGATTGAATTGATAATTAGTTGGAGGTAGAACATAAAATGTCATGATGAAGTATTCGTTTTCTCCTGGCTGAGTTACGGTATCCTCAGAAGCTTCATTAATTACATCTCCTAGATCATAGTCATAGCGAGGCCTATCTACGAAATTGGTGGAATACCGCAAAACAAACCCCTTTCCTGATCCTGAAGACGATTCAGATGTTACGAAATTGACAACGGCAACACCTGCGATGGCATACTTTGTTGTTCCCACGGAGCTGTTTGTTCTAAAAAAAATTTAAAGAATTTGTGGTATTTCATATCAATTGGCAAAAACTATTGTACCCCAAGTGTGTAATGTCAGCATCGATGGCTACAGAATTTAAATTATAAATAAGTTTTATTTTTATGTGAAGGGATAAGAACCGGATAGACACTCATCAAATCTGCATTTAATGATGCTGATTACTGGGGAGAACTAATAAAGTACCTGATTGTAATTACTTTTAACGGTGAAAACTGTTTCATGTATTTTCCCCTGCAATTTATAAGGCTTTGAGAGGGCCTGATATAGAAAAGGGGGATGAAAGCCCCTTAGAAATAAGTATGAAAAGGTTCGACTGAAGTACATATGGAAACCATAATAATCTAATGGTTACATTATTTAAACCTAATAAATATATACAAAATAGCTAGCATCATGTTAGTACAGAGATACATAAATAAGACCGTCACAGTCATAGGTGCCTTTTCCGTCCCAGAAAAGGTCAAAGGTCCTATCACAGGGCCTTCCGAAATAAATGTTAGTATGATACAAGTCTCATAGTATTCATCATGAAATACTCTAAGACAGTCTCAAGTCTTATTGACCCATCACGAGTCAATCTTGACAGTCAGCAGTCAAGAAGAGTTCTGGACATTTAGTATTGGGTTCTGCTGGTCTTTTATAGGAGACCAGCAGCAAGATAACAGAATGAAATGCCAAGACTAACTAGAAGTAGGTAGGTAGGTACATAAAATACAAATCCAAAATATAAACAAAATACCTTTGGTATCAGTAGGTTGAAGGTTGACTCTAATCTTTTAGATTAGAGTCTAAACTTTTATCTCTTTCTTGAACTTGCAAGTCCAATAGATTTACAAAATGATTTATGCCAAAATCTTATAGTACTTCTCCTTCACGGAGAAGTACATGAAGTACATTTCTATAGTACTTGTAGTACTGAATTCTATCTTCTAAATACAATTATAAAGTCTGTATTAAGGGTACAGCCCTTATAAATTATATAGACTAGATCTGGTTGTTTCGTTAATAGTAGCAAATTGAAAATTGCAACGAGATGACACAATATGGGCGATTAGTCGGTTGATTTATACATTTTAATCTTCTGTCAAAGCACCAAAAGTAGGATATATTTCTTTGGCACCAAAAACTATTTTTTGTACCAGAATATGAAACTTATAGGTACTTAGGAATCAATGGTTGTAAAGGCTGCAGCCACGTCAATCTAGCACAATAATAAAGCCCTACTACTACTACTACCACTACTAGGTACTTAGGCTAACATGGAAATGCAATAAAAACATTTTAGACGTTATAAAAGTATAGTGCTTGCAGTTTCTAAAAAGAACGGAAAACTTACAGTATCTCAGTTCCAAGGTGAGGGTCGTTATAACGAGTTGTGGTATTACCGCCGTAGTACTCAAAAAAATCGACGAGAACTTTATCCCTCATACTTTCGAATCCAGCTTCTTCCAATTCTACTTCCAAATTATCGACATTACTTCGAATTATCCAAACGCATCTTTCATTTGCAGAGTAATTTTCGTCAGGTTTGTAGAAAATTCTTCCTTCAGCGGATTCGTCTTCTGCCACTTCCAGCTGTATTATTGATCCACAGGGTGTGGCTAAAATCCAACGATGATCATGGGGACATTATTACACAGTTTTTCAACCAAAAAATAGTTTAACAGGTTAAGGTTTTATGGATAAACCCATCCATTTTCGTGAGGGAAAGTTATCATAAATAAACATAAGCCCGTCATCATAATTCATTTATTTACTTAAAGCGTTAAAAATTTGGGAATTTGACATAAAATTAGACTAAGGTCCGTGTAGGTATGAGGACAACGGCAACAAAACGGCCAGCTGTCAGAACTGTACGGTCCAACCCAGGTTATTAGATTTTACGGCCCGGGCCGACCTGGGCAAGGCTCAAAGCTTTTCAAATCCTCAAATAAGGAACACTTTCCCATCAGAAGAAGCACACACAGCACGACATCGTTTTAAAAACTTTCCTGTGCAACTTGATTCGTCCCGAGCCTAACCCTAATTACGAAATTTTCTTTCAGATTTCATGTAAAGCCGAAATTTGCAACCCCCATGCCAAATCTCCCCCTCATACATTGACTTTCCAAATTCAGCGGGGGTCACACTGTGGGGTCATTTAGATCACACCAAAATAAAATTTGGCTTCAGATTTTATCTAATGTTGCTAATCGCTACCTCTTTGCCAAATTTCAGCTTTCTATGATGATTTTAAAAAACCACAAAAAACATTGAGTTTGGCTACAAATTTCATGGATATTCGCCATTTGTAACCTTCATGCCAAATTTCAGCTTTTTATGACCATTTTCAAACAGGCCGTAAATTTCCTTGACCAGTGGGGATTTTAGGCCCTCCACGGGTCAACCATTTGCCCATCTTCCAACTCGTTTCCTGATTTCGTGAAATACACGTTTGGTCAAAATGTCATTCGAATCGGTTAAAGCGTTCTTGAGGTATTGTCAGACGCACAGACCGACAGACAGACGGACACACACAATACATAACCCCTAGGCTCGGGATAAAAAAGCGATTAAATTTTTTTTTTAATCTCGGACTTACATGGTCTTATGGGTGCAGCTGTTGTGGTAGATGGTTCATCTGCAATTGGTTTATATTGCAACTCGAATCCATTTCCAGTACCCAAAATGCTATTAAAATCGGAGTAAAATGCAACAATAAAATTTGCTTCGAGTCCTTCGACAACTGCTGAAGGCGTTTCTCCACAAAACCGCTGTGTTTCTCTGAGAACTCCGAAGTCCGTGATTTCATACAAAATGAGAGCATCACATACACAAATGTCATCTGCATTTGCACACGCTTCCAGACTCAAAGAAGTCAAATTCAAATCCAGATTCAATTGTTGATCAAATTGACCTGCTTTAACAAGCCAAGTGGCAATTGTACTTAGTTCATACTCTCCTTCAAGAGGATATCGAATGAGACCACTTGATGAAGTTGAGTATGAAGTTATGTGAGTGGTTGGCATTGGATTGAAAGCTGTTCCAGCCCATTCTAACGTAAATCCAGTGCTACTTGAGGGGTTGGATCCAGCGAAAAATACAACAGCTGCTACGTTTTCAACCATAAAGAAGTTCTCTGGGGCCTCCATTTCATCGCAGAAGCTAATTTTCAATTAGAAAGTAATTTGTCTTTTCAGGTTAGCAGTTAAGGTGAAAAGCGTTTAGTACGTTTTTAGGGAAGACATACGTGTAACTTTCAAGATTTTCCGTAGAGACTAAATTAGTCAAAGAATAAATTCGAATCGATCCATCTCCACAATTGGAGCTTGAGTTGAAATTCAGATTGGGTAGACTTAAACGGAACGCTTTTGTTGTTTGAAGATGAATGCTCCAAACACACATCTCTCCAGGTTGAACTATCTGACCTGGTCTTGGGTAGGTTAATGAGCCCTCATCTGCTTCAAGGGGTCCCCCACATTGATTTTGATTCAGGACTACATCACCTTTAAATCAATCAATTAACTTCTCAAGCAAACTATTTTTACTCTTATAATCTGATGACACCTGAAGAACATAAATATGCATAGAACTGGGAAGAATTTCTAGATAAGACTCGCTTTTTCGATTAATTCAATTCGAAATCAAATTAACAGATGCAATTTTAATGATTATAGTTTTCTGAAATATTATTCGATGAAATTTTGATAAAATAAATAAATTTTAAAGAACTTACCGAGCCCGAGATTCTGTAGTTCAGCATTATCTTGATAACCTACTGCCAAGTAAACATTCAAGAGAATGAAGAAAATGTGAGAAACTAAATTTAACTTTAAATGCATCTTAAATTTTTGTAGTATTAGATGAATATTTATTATTGGGATAAACTTTTTTGAGGTTCTAGTGCATAAACAAATGGAGTAGTAGTAGAAGTTACTACTTCACTGGTACGTTGTAACACTAAAAGGTTTTTTATATACCCCGTGTCATATACAATTTACATTATTATTCATTTTAATTAGGTATCGATTGATAACAAGAACAGCATTAGCGAAACATCGAAACATCATGCAAACGATAAGATTAAAAAATGGTTCGATTCAAGATGACAATTGAATGGCTTTCATGAAGTGTTACATGATGGTCTTGATATATTATTATCTGCATTCTGCAGTCTAGTTTTTTGGGAAGGTTTCGTATTTTTTGAATATTTTAATGATGGATTGCAATAAGCTTGTAATACATAAAGGGCCCAAGATAATTTCCTTTTTTTTTAATTTTGTGGTATTAATTTTGTCATAGTATGTAGCTGGAATATTCTAGACAGTTGCATTCTGGATATTGTATTAAGCAACTCTATCTATTCCATGACGCTTAGATATTATGTAAACGTTAAACATGAAAGCGTAATTAGTTGCAATTTATAAAAAACGTGTTTTTAACTTTTAGCTGATACCGTCATCAAATGATCGATTGTATTCTTGTATTGCATAAATGTACTACAATCCATTTACTCGCCCTTCCACTAACACCTGCATTGTCATTAAATAAAAATGCCCGTGTACGATTCCACGTTTCTGTGATGTAATGCAAAGATAATGATGGTCCATTATATAATAAGTGTCAAATGATCATAATGAGTCTGTGAGTAATCATTTAAAGCTAATATTTAATTAAAGAGTTGACAGCTCACTCTTAGAAACGGACGCAATGAGTTTGTTTCTTAAGTAATGGATATTAATGACGAAAAATGCTTCGATTTTAAACGATTCAGCGTATCTTTGTGTCGTTTAAAATTGTTATCTCAATCAAACACGGTTAAAACGAATAGGGCAATTTAATTAACTAATAGATGAAGTAATGCCAAGATTCCGAAAAACTCAAAGCGTCAAAAGAATTTTGTTGCTTCATCATATCAATAAAAAGCCTGTGGATAGTCTCTGTCTGTGACCGATACTACTTTCGAACGAAGCAATTTAGAGAAACGTTACCTTCCCTCATTGAAAGTAAATTTACCAAAGATTGCATCGAAGAGTGATTTGAAATTGTAGCTTGACCTTCTAAAGGGTCACAGGTCAAAGTTTTAAGTACACCCATCTTTAGACCATTGTGTAATATACCAATCGGTTTGTCTTGACAATTCAAAACGATTTGGTACCAGAAAGAAAGTAAAATTATTTTTCTCTTGCGTTAATGAATGCATGCGTTTTGTCTAAAATTCTGTATACCCTTGTCTCCTGAATGAATTTTTTTTTGTCCCTTCTTGATTACTTTAGTTAAAAAAGAACATGAAGGAGAACGGGTACGTGCAGTTTTATAAATTTAATACATTATACCTCAGTTTTCGATTTCTTATTGCTTAGAAATTAATGATCTTAGATATCAAAACCTAAAAGGACAAAGCTTGTGAATTTACATTAACGCTTGCCTCCCCGTTTCCTCATCGTTTGGCAGCGTTGAACCTAGTTCATACGTTTTGGAATTAGCTGCAATACGGAAGCTAGATTTAAAGATTACTTATAGACAAGCTTTCGAAATGGCCCTTAAGTGATGGCAGTCACTTATTAATAAGTAATCGTTGGATTGAAGTTTATGATAATTTTAAAACGCAAAACATTACCAGAACAAAAATCTGAAACATTTAGTGCCTTGATCGAACGGAAAGGTAGTGTAATCTATTACTGCTCTCGGTACTTTTAATAATCAAAAACTGAGCGAAAGTTTCGTTAGATCGTGCATCTTCGATAGAAATAGCTTCAATAGAAATTAACACCCCCTTTGAATTGAAGTACACCCACACGTTATTTCAGGGATTATTTAGAGGTAATGTTATTTGGGCAAAATATGGGAAAATTGAAAAAATATTACCATTAATAAGAACAATCATGCACATTAAATCGAGAATAAAAAGTTTGTCAAACTTTTCAACGTATAAGAAATGGCATAAAAGGTCTGAAATACATCGTCCCTGTTTTTTGTAATAATATTGATGAGTGAAAGGGGTAACGCATTAATTGTACCGGTTGTTTGTCCGAGAAAAATGGTCAGCCTACTATTGAATCACTTAGAAAATCTACCGCTATAAGTTGTATACACAAATACTCTAGTCACTACCCTCAAAAGCCCTTATCGTATCATTCCCGCAATATCTAACCAAAAACAGATTCAATCAATTAATCATAGACATCCTTTCTTTTGTCAAATGCAGTTTTGGAAAAGGGACCGTTCATTAATTAATTTTTGATACCATAATGAACTCATTACTCATCTCACTCCAAACGCAAACCATTTCAATCCTCCTGACATGTCTAAAGATGTTACCAAAGTTACCGTGGCCATTGACCACAAAGGTATCGACCAAGGCTCGTAGACTTTTGTTGCTTTGGAGAAGGTTACGACAAATGAAGCACTTCTGAAATATCAACAAACTTTTTGTAAAATAAAAAATCTCATAGAATTTCTCTGAGATCCCGTTATCAGGTAACAGAGATCTCAGAGAATTTCAGAGAATATCAAAAGGGGGATTTTTGTAGTTAAGGGGTCGATTTGTCGTTACTTTTCTAGCGACAAGAGTCAATTTGCCTTGGGTATCCACTCTAAAAGTGTTTGGAAAAAAATTTCATAAGCCATTAAATTCCAAAATAAAATATCAAATGAATCATTTACACTAATGAAACAAGTGTTCGCATGTGCTACTGTCCCAACTTCACAAAAAATGGCAATTAATGGATGTCTATTAAACATTTTAGGAATTTTAGTTTCGATTTTAATTTTTTTAGCCGTTATTAATATTCATTTATACGGGATCTAAGATTTAAAACATAGGTAAAATAAACGAAGCAAAGGAACAATAACTAAATTCCTATACAATTTCAAGCCAACACATCCTCATAAAATCGCAATCTCAATTTATTGTTTTATTTCAATGTTTGAAGAAATCCAATCAATGCTGAATCCTTCGGAAAATTCGGAATGATCTGTTTTGTATACAAGTACAAGAGTATCACTGCTCTCAAAACTCTTTAGGATGCTATCCCCGCAATATCTGTTCAAAATCAATTCATATGTAAGTTTGTGAAAATGTTAATCCCCCAAAATAGTTAAAGATCTTACTTGTTCTCGCTAACCAAGCCATTCACAGTCAAATGATACACCGCTAAAGAATCACAACAACTACCCACGGGTCCAATACAATCTTCAATATCATTAAAACTTAAATTGAACTCCTTTTTCATGCCTGGATTGAATTGATAATTAGTTGGAGGTAGAACATAAAATGTCATGATAAAAAATTCGCTTTCTCCTGGTTGAATTAAGGTGTCTTCACAAGCGTCATTAATTACGTCTCCTAGATCATAGCCAAGACCATCCTGCCCAGGCTGAAAATTGGAGGAATATCGCAAAACAAATCCCTTTCCTGATCCTGAAGACGATTCAGATGTTACGAAAGTGACGATGGCAACAGATGCGTTGGCAACCTCCGTTGCTCCTACGGATATGTTTGTTCTAAAGTTTTAAATAATTTGGGTTATTTCACGTTAAAAACTATTCTACACCAAGTATGAAATGTCCGTGCAGTTTTCTCCAGAATTTAAATTCTTAAAAGTTTTTTTTTTTTGTAGAAACGTGCAGAGGGATAAAAGTACCGGACAGAGATTGAAATCCTCAAACGTACTCAAATATACAAAATTAAACAGCGCTTTCAGTTGTTAAAAAGAAGACTAAAAGAAACTTACAGAAATTCAGTTCGAAGGTGAGGATCGGCTTGATAATTTCCACCGTTGCCCATGTACTTAAAAAAATCG
>JAQGBU010002126.1:0-10477 GCA_034698605.1 Isotoma decorata | reverse complement strand
GAACATAAGTTAATTTGAAAAATGGGAACAGAAAATATAAAGACCCCAGAGAGTCTGTATCTAGTTTAAACCAAACTTTTTAAACTGCACTACATCGTTGGTATTTTAGATAAAATGTTATTTGATTTTATTCATTAAGTGCATTTTCTGTAAAAGCCTTATGTAAAAAAAGTAATAGTTTGTAAACCTTGCTTCGTATCTCTTAAGGAATATTGTTAGCAATCCCAAAGAAAATCTCTGTAATTTTTTTAAAAAGTCCGATAATATACGCGTTATTTATTTCATTTAATTCATTTTGTTAAAAAATGTCTAACCTGGGCACAGTTGTCATAGTTACAATTTAGGGCTGGAGGCTCTACAGCAGGGATCGGCCTCCAAGAAATCAATTTCAAAAAAAATTCTGAGTATGTGACAACTTCTTACCGTGGTTTTTATTGAGAAGTAGTCTTAGCAACTCTGGTTTACACTGCGTATAAAGTAGTTGTTTATAAAAATAAATATCAGGTGTGTTCAAACTGCGTTAAAGGTTCAATGTTTATGAGTGTACTTTTGTTGGGACATGGAAAATTGCGTCCTTGAAATAGACACTAGTTAATATATTCTGGATTGAGAATTTTCGATTTGTTGATTTGTCTGAACATCTGGTTATTCATTTTCCAACTTTATAATACATAAGATACTGATCTGACGGGTGAACGTACGTGCTTGATTATTGATGAACAGATGCATTTTTTATTTTTACTTACACCAATTCCTTCTATTCCTGAATTGAGCATATAAGTCTCCACAGGGATGAGTGACGAAGATAATTTATCATATCTACTGGAATTTGATAATAGATGAACTTAATCGTTATTAGTATTCATCGCATAATATATCTGCATTGTCATCGTCTCTAACTCTTTCAAACTGTCCGTAGTATGCAATATGGACATGATATTCGTTCGATTGTACGCTACGTTTCGACCCGGATGGCCATCAAAATTGATCCATTTTTCATTCGTCTATGAAGGGTTTCTTATGCATCATTTCGCTTCTGAAAATATCCAGCATTTGACGGAATGCATAGTTATTTTCACAAAATATTATTATTTTCCTCTTAATGTTAAATTTATATTAAATTCTGAATTCTACGCTTCTACTTTAAATTATCAAAGTAGGTCTTCCAACCACCACTCATTTTCTTCGAGAACGGACTCTAAGAAAGGTCCATTGTGAGGGTTACCAACCCGTGTTTCCATCTATTACACCCGGGAATAGCCCAGACGCCAAGGATACCTGCCCCGTACTTAAAGCCCCTCATTAAAAGGACACACCGAGCCAGGTAGGATTAACAATCATATAACTAACTTCATTTTAGCATATTTCTATTCGAAATTATTCCCCTTTTTCAGAGTTTTTAATTTTCCTTTGGATGTTGTTAGAATTCCTAAATTATTCCGTTTCTCAACGACTTTAATCTTTGTTTTTCAATTTTTGCCAGGGGATGTGATGTTTTGGCCATTGTTCGTCGCATAATATACTTATATTAAACTTAATTTAGCTCAATATATTCGAATTACTTTAGCAAACGAGTTTGAAAAATTAAAGCAGTACTGAGTACAGCGTCATGGTCGGAATTACCTCATTAATGTCGATATTAAACCTTGGAGTCAACCTAGGTTTGTAGCCTCTGAGATGATGCTGTGTAAACTTTTCTCTAATCAATAGGTCCTAATTATTGTATTTAAATTATACATATTCTTTATTTTTAGACATTCTTGGACTTAGTAATCTCCCACCAACCTCCAAGTTAAATAATCTTCTGAATGTTTTCCTATGTATTACTTATAAACGGACTATGTTGGGGTAGTTTTTTCCTAGTTCATTCTATCATAATTAATGGATTCAAAATATAATTTAAATGAATTGTAAAAAAACATAATGAACTTTAGATCATGGAATGTGGTTGTATAAAAATGATTCTGACAAATAAACCGTAGTCGTACGGTTGATTGAATAAAGTTGTTCTTATTATATTGCAGTAAATAATTTATTTTTGTATCTGCATTTTCTATCGTAAACTAGAAGACACATTTTTTAGTTTTTTCATTAAATTCTTTACTAAATCTTAGTTCTCAATTTTATGGGCACCGTTAATATACTAAATTCTATTGCGACTTTTAACAAAATTGTATAGTAATCGCAATTATTATGTTCAATCGCAAATCATAAAACTGCCATAAGTCGGTCTTCTCAGTCATCTGTTAATATTCTTTATCAGCTATATCAAAATAAAATTGCATCTATGTTGTGGTGTTGTGTTTAAGAAGTTAAAATAATCGTACGTACTTTTAGTTTTCTTAACTTATAGGTTTTTCAGGATTTAAAAACAAATTAAAAAAAGACACATTATATTATAAAGTAGGAAGAGAATGAGAGTCGAATCTTTTACAAGCAAAATGAAAACTCAAGAGTAGTATATTAATGATAATATGTACTCCGGATATTATTAACACCCCATGAAAGTATGTTATTCTTGTCGGTTGTGAACTGGGGATCATTCTTGGTCTGATCATGGTTACATGGAATCCGAAGCCAAATTTAGTTTTTTAAAATGTAAATGACCCCACTTGGTGACCCCCACTTGTTTTGAAAGTCAATGTACAAAGCTGGAATTCGGCATAGAGGATAGCAACATTGCATGAAATCTGAAACCAAATTTTATATTGCCGGGATTTCAATGAACCCACTAGGTCATCCCTGCCGGTTTTTGAAATTTGTCTCAGAAAACTATAATTTTGCATGGTTATTAAAAACACACATAGTACATGAAATCTTAAGTCAATTTTCGGAATAATCCCTGGCTCGAGCTAAGTCAGTTCTGCAGTGGTAATAATCGTCATACTACTCAAATTGTAGCCAAATTAACATTTTACAAACTCTTGTTTCGGTTATTCCTTTAAATCTAAACGATAACAAAAATACTAAAATTCGATGTTCGGTTTTTAATAAAAAACCCGACCATTTATTTCTTTATAATAACCGTCGCCTTATCATGGATGCATCATTGCATAGTGATGGTGAGATGGATGTCATCGACTCATGTCTAAATTAAAAACTTTTTGAGCAATGAAAAATGTTTCTTTGAATATTTTCCATATATTTGCACTTATAATAATATTATTTTGGAATTAATATAAACTCTTGTCTTTAATTATTCCTCCTGTGTAAGGTATCTCAGTATACAGAATGCTGCCATATAACATCCTAGATCGAACAAAAGTTTGGTTTTGGATGTATATTTCTCTATCTGTGGACGACAAGACAAATGCATACACCAGTCTTTAGTTCTATAAGGACGTTTTAAATCGATTTTAAATTCGGTTAACTACTTGCTCAAACCTGCCATTTTATCATCGTTCGCAGTAACAGCAATACTCTATTTCGTTTATGGTATATGGAATTTTATGGCTTTACACTTATGGGTGAACATTTCGGGCTCTGGTATATTTCTGGTTGAGTTTTAAGTTTTAAAAAAATACAAGTATAAAGCATACATGTAAATGTCTAGTTTGTCAGTTTAGTTTTAGTACTAGAGTTAAAGTTTGTCTACTACTTAGCCAGAACATCCTTGTTGTTTGAATTTATTTAATTTGAATTGCTGAATTTATGCTGATTTCCTCTTGTCTACTGCATTTTATTGTTTTTTAGCAAAATACACTTTATTTCTAGTTTATTTGACTGTGCATTTTGCACTTTGACCTAAAATGGGGTATGAGAGTACTTTGTGCTCTCTTGTTGATGACTGGACATTCCAGCTTGGGAACCACCGTTTGTATCTCTCAATATTTGTATGTTTTAACCAGAAATTTATCAGAACCAGATATTATGGCATTTAATATGTAATTGTTGATGACAACAATTTATTTTATTTGTTATTTTTTGCGGTTAGTATAATACATTATTTCTTGCTGTCGTTGTTTGTCCTTTGGCCTTAGGAAGGTAATGGAGAGAACAATGGTCAGTCTGGACGATTAAGATGATAAATCTGATGCTTCGTCACATAAATCTGAATCTATAGAGAATCAAAATGGATCTAGCAACTATCCTGGAATTGAATCTGGTCAAATGAATACTGTTATTTCGATTTTCAGGGCTGATATCAGGTCTGATATTTTATATATTTTAATGTTCGAAATTACTTTGACTAGATATTAAATGGATGAACTCCTGATTAATATGGTTAAGTCACCTGTTATACTTTAATTCTATTAGTGCCAATCTCAGAATTTCAGCAATCATAAATGTATCTCGAAAGTTGAGCTAAGTAATTATACTCAGTTTGGAAAGATCTTATATAAAAGTCATAATAGTATGGACGGGTTCTTGTGGAAATTTGATAATGGGATCTTTTTTTATATATTTGAATCAAGTGTTGTATACTCAAATATTTGTTTAAAGTTAGGTTTAAATACCAATTTGAAAATTCTTTAGGAGTAAACAACCAGTTTGAGAAATGGCCTTTATTGAGATATGAGGATTCCAAAACAGTCAGTTATAAATCATTAAAGTCATGTTTATGTCTTCTTGTAACTCATTTATTATGCCAAAAATGTGGATTTGTGTGAAATGGATTCTACGAATAACGGTATTATCATTATTTAGAGTCTGGAAGTTGGGACATGTTTTGTATACAAATGTAAGAAAATTTAAACTTACGTTATGAAACCTTTCCTTCAAACAACACTTTTACATATTCTCATTTTAATCTTATTCTTGAGTATGGGTTTGAGGTTCCGAGGGTCAAATATTTTAGCTTATTTTTTTACCGTAGGTTTATTATAAAAGCTTTTAACATGATATTTAAGCTTATCTGTATATATTATACGGTCATGAATCCAATTCGCCTTAGTAAATGATAATGTTAGTTCCATTTCTTGAAACAAATTACTTTTCCGGGTGGATAATCATATTCCATGAACATCAACAACCAAAATACGCCGTTATTGAATAATTAAATACAATACTCTCTCATGTATTCATAATATTTGTTTATTTATTAATATTTTTTTAAACGGCGTATTTTGTTATAACTGAGGAAAATTGTTCTTGTTATTATTGTTAGGAATACTAAGTGAGGATCAATGCATGTATTACTTGTATATTTAAAAACATTACCTGTACTAATGTAATTCAACAGATAAAAAAGACATATGTCAGTGTCTATCCCAAATTTGAAGTCTTTGTCTTTATCTCTCAAAGGATATCTTCTTGGTTTTACATCCCTCATGAGTATATCCAACTTTTTTAGAATATTCATTCGTCTTACATTACTGGTAACCTTTTTAGTTGATCGAGGACTGCTGTTGTTTGAAGAGGGTCATTTCAACAATCACTTAAATTTGACACCGTGAATATTGATTTTATAATGGCCCAAGCTCAACTGAATCAACTCAAGTCCAATCAAGTCCAACTTACAAATATAATTTTACTTCACTCACGTAAAGCATAAAATGCAATGCATTACTTAACATTTGGACAGTATTATGGTTTTCGCTAGGGATTGCCATGAGTAGCTCGAGTACTCGAAATTTTTGAGTACTCGACATTGAGTCGGAGGACTCGACGAGTTTGGCCTACTACTCGATCGAGTACTGGAAGAGGATTTCATCGAGCACTCGATCGAGTTTTAACGTTTAAATAAGAAAAACCAAAAAAAGTTTTTACTGTGAAATCAAAACTTTGTCGGTTGGCTTAATACGTAATAAAAGCATAGGGAATAAAACGTATTTATGTCGTTTTAGCTACCACACCACCCCGGGCGCTTTAGCTACTGCCACTATGTATCTAGAACCCCCCGCCTCCAAGTAAAAAAAATATCCAAAATCATGTTAGTAGCAGGCAAATTGACGGTGATGTCGAAAATTTAGTTTTGGATAACTAATGGGTGAAGGGGGTGGTCCTATAAACCGATACTGGGCAAATCAGCTGGATGTGGACCTGGATGACGAGAATTTGTTTTGTCCAACTGGGAAAATGCCTGATTACCGAAAATAAGAAGTATATTAGGCAAAACTTATCCTTTTACGCGAAATTTCCCATTGTCATCATTCAGCGATTTTGTCAGCTATCTTTCTATTAGACCTTGACATTATCGTCGTTGTTAGAGTCACATCCCTCGGGGGGTCGACCGTCCCTCATCCATAGGATAAATTAAAAGATAATGACTGGACAATGTTTTTTTATTTGGGGGCGCTAGGGGAAGGGCTGCGGGACGCTGGAGTCAAAGGTACGTGGTCACGGGAGCGCTAGATACATAGAGCCGGCAGCTAAAGCGCCTGTGGGGCGGACGGTAGCAAAATAGACCGTTTATATTATGAATACTAGTCATGAAATACAAAACAATCGTATGTGGGGAAAATTTTTTGAACTAAAAATTGCAAGGGAAACATTATTTTACCCCATGTATCGTCTCGAGTATCGAGTTCTCGATCAAAATTTAGACCTTGAGTACTCGATACTACTCGATACTCGATCGAGTAGCAAAAACCACTACTCACGGCACCCCTAAATAGTATCCATTACAAACTCAAAATGTTTTTGGAACCAACAATTTCAAAGAAATAATATTAATATAATTGATAATAAAACTTTAACTTTGGACCCAACTAAACTGTGACTGCAAGCTTAATATTTTATAAAAAGAAAGCAGAGAACGAATGAAAAGCATTAGTGAAAGTGCATTATCTGTTTTCTCATTTTCCATAGAAAATTTTGAGAATTTTATATTGGGGCGTTGCTATACTCCCTCAGTGCAAAATTCCCAACTTTGCCTTCTTTTATCTCAAGTCAACATGAGCATCGGGGCGTCGGACTTACATTTTTGAAATCCTAATTTTTTTGTCGATTTTATGAGCTATCACACATTATGATCTGTGATTGACTGCTGAATAACCTGCATTGTGAGTCAGATGAACGTAAAGAAAAAACAGACTGATTGCAATTAATATGTTCGATGCCTTTAAAATATTTGAAGAAAAATTCGTGACGCTCAACAGATGAGATCGATATCAAGAGTGCAAGTTGAAATTTATACCAATTACTGAAATGACTATAATTAATGATTTGTGCTGAATTTTTTTCGCTAAGGCATGACACTCCAATTTGAAGGTGGCTTGCAGATTGTACACAGTGTGTGTTTTAAATCAAATTACTGTATGGTTGTAAATGCATGTTGATGTGAAGCAGGATGTTTTTATCAAAAGTTATAATGACATCACGTTTTTGACTCTTAAAAAAATGTAGTTTGACACTTTTTTTTAACTTATCATTCGTTAAATTGGAATTTGTGTCAATACTTCATTTTTTGGCGTGCATACGAGATTAGTTCTTCTGGTGCGGAATTTTTAAGTATATGACATTTATGAGGTTAAACGACAAGAAATATTGATGTGCTTTACATTTGTTTCAATCGTTGCATGTTTCCACTAATGTTCCAATTGTTAAGAAACAATCTATTTCTATGTTTGCTGAATCATTTTTTAGTGTCCATTTAATCCCTTCCCTTAACACTCGTTTAATTTGTTGGTTTTCTAAATTTCATACATCATTTCAAAGAAATGTGGATAAGCTCTCTATTTGGAAAACTCTTATGAATCTAGATGAATTATACTTATAAAACAATAGATAGATAGTGCCTGCATATGGATAGTACTCTAATCAACATAGTAATTTCTTTTTTATGATTTCTGCATGAATGCTAATGCTTTCCGGGTATAATTGTACCTAAATGAAATTTTTTTGAATAAGGTGACAGCTGTCAATAACTTGTATTTCATGATTCCATAATTCCTATTTGAACTTGATATATATATCACAGGTTTGGGCTGTATCATTATTTATTATTCTTGATAATATCTTGTGTAACGAACTAATGAACCAAACCTCAGATACATAATTCATAATTTTTGTAACAAGCTATGACAAGTTGGATGAAGTTCGCTTTCGAATTTGTTTCGAACTATTTTCATGATGATCTAAGCTTCTATACTTTTTTTTGTACATTGCTACTGCTCCTTTATGATGAGTTCTTGGCTGACATTAATTCTTATAGATTTGCCTATTTTGCATTTGTTTGTTGTTATTTTTATGGGACATCCTGCTTTAAATTATATTAAATACCAAACTATTTAGCCAGACAAACATTGGTTTTTTTTGTTTTTAAGGATAGGCCAAGTTGGATTTTAATCGGGAGTAAATGATATTGCAATTTATGCAATAGGGCTACTATATTTTATGGCAGGAAGCAGACTCACCTTTAAAATATATGAAAAACTGTATTTAAAACAAGAAAAAAAGATATTGTAAAGCATATCGTATCATTTGTTTTATTACTATTTAGTCGTTCGTATTGTAATGAAAATAATACTTGAATTTTGCAGACCCCCAATTTGAATTAAGATTCATCCATATCAAAACGGCCCCTTTCTAAACTGCGCTTTCCATTCACGCTACACTAGACAAATTTAAATCTTATGTAAAATGGCAGTTACAATACGGTATCTTGAGCAATGTCACGATGTCTCCACGGTTTCCGTTTTTGAGTTTTTCATAATACGGGGATGACACCTGAGCGTTTTTTTAAATTTTTAAGATTTTCTGAGGTCTCGGGGAATTTGTCTAAAAGTTTTCTAATTGTTACTAGCAACATTAGGACCAAGTTCCATTTTCTTCCATTTTATTGGACTTTTTCCTAAAAAGGCACCTAATAGCGATTGGGGCTTATAATTATTCCTTCTTTTTAACTTTATTTTGAGGAATCAATGTCTAATTTATTAAAAAAGCAAAATAAAACAGCATTTTTTAAATGTTATACGATGAAACAATAGAATTAAACCTAACTTTTCTAAGATATCCTTGAAAATAAGGTCTATAATGGTCGAATAATTTAGATGGGGGTTTTTATTTGAAAAAAAAGTATATCGAGCTTTACTTTGGTCTTCCAAATGATTTCAAAGGGCAGTAATTTGTTTTCAAAATTAAATATAAATTAAAACAAGAAAAGGGTCAAAAAATTGAAACTTTAGGGAAATACTTAATATTTAATTGTAACTAGCATTTCTATTACACGCTTGCGTGCGGTACAAAAAATTCTGTTTTCACATCATGTACGTGAAAACAGAATTTTAATAACTTCCCAATGCAACTTGATTTAGCCCGAACCTAGGCATAAAGACTTTTATTTCATAATAGGTCACAAAAAATAAATTTTTGCTTCATATTTCATGTGACCTTGCAATTTGTTACCCTCATGCCAAATTTCATCTTTTTACGATGACTTTGAAAAACTGGTGGGGGTCACCCTGTAGAAGCATTCAAGTCATAAAAAAATTAAATTTGGCTTCAGGTTTCATGTAACCGTACTATTTGTAACCCCCAAGCAAAATTTCAGCTTCCTACACTAACTTCCAAAAAACCAGTGGGGGTCACCCTGTGGGGTCATTCCAATCACACTAAAATGCAATTTGGCTTCAGATTTCACGTAATTTTGCTATTCGTAACCTGTGGTCAAAATTTTATGCGAATCGGTTGAAGCATTCTTGAGTTATCGTCAGACAGACTGACGGACAGACAGACAAACCGGGTTCATAAGCCCTAGGCTCGGGCTGAAAAGTTAATTGTAGGGAGAGTTATAATCTTAACGGACACCGTCGGACAGAGACACGAAAAATATTGACACTCAAATAAAGTATCTTACGATACTAAATAATCGTTATCAAGATGTTTCTAATTTTTGATTCAAAATTTGAAAACAATTTTAGATTTCTTTTTATAATTTCAAAAAGTGTGAACCCCTCAACTGTTTTTCTTTAGTTTTTTAGGTGATTACTTACTTATATTTAATAATAGCCCCTTTTTAAATGATTTCAAATCTTTAGTATGTTACTTACGTATTGGTGCTTTAAAATACGATGATTCTGATGAACTAGTAAAAATAGAATCAAATCAAAAACAGGAAAGAAGTTTTAGAGCTGAAGACAGAAAAGAGGCAGAAAATATTGGGAAAAGTGCCTTCAATGATTTCGAAGAGATTTTTGAAACATTGAAAATGATTACCAGGAGTTGATATATTTGGTTATAAAACTTTGAATTTTTAAGGCATACTAACCTTGGAAAGTTAAGTTCGATTCTTAAGTTTCTTTTAATAATCAATTGAAATGATACACAACTGTGCCTTTCATTCTTGAACAATAACTAATTACGGCATTTTACCAGCATGTCTGTTTTTAAAGATGTACATAGAACAATGTTAATTTCATCTGTATTTTTTTCGCATAAATTCACAAAAAGAAGGAATAATTATAAGCCCCAATCGCTATTAGGTGCCTTTTTAGGAAAAAGTCCAATAAAATGGAAGGAAATGGAACTTGGTCCTAATGTTGCTAGTAACAATTAGAAAACTTTTAGACAAATTCCCCGAGACCTCAGAAAATCT